>JARFYF010000063.1:50035210-50046499 GCA_030265395.1 Rhina ancylostomus | reverse complement strand
CATTGTACATATAAGGTAAAGACATAACTGCACACGGCTCATGTAGCGCACAAGCTGCTCAAGCATGACTCTGCAAAAGGCTTGCCTCACTCCATGCATACACAGTGCATGCCAGGTAGAGATAATGGGGGAAAAGTAGATGAGAAATAGTATAAGAATAATGGAAAC
This sequence comes from Rhina ancylostomus, assembly GCA_030265395.1. NCBI lineage: Eukaryota > Metazoa > Chordata > Chondrichthyes > Rhinopristiformes > Rhinidae > Rhina > Rhina ancylostomus. Next base: position 50,046,331 of record JARFYF010000063.1, on the reverse strand, counting down.
TTTGGATCGGGGATCATTCATTCCCCTATCATCAGCTTGTAATAAAGAGAAAGCTTGTTCTGAAGATAAACCCCGGACTGTGTGTGAATTCTTTCCATCTACACATACCAAAAATAAATTAAAAACATTAAAACAAACAAAGACATAATTACAAAAATAACTACTTTATTCCTGACAGGTGATTACTCCCATTTATTTAAGTAAGGATTGCAGTTCCCTGCACCATGTTTCAGCAGGCACAGGTTCAGTGGGTAGTCCTTTCAACAGGAGAGCTGGGAACCCTGAGGAAGTTTGCACTGTCCCATTGGACTCCACAAGGAGTCCACCAGTCCAGCTCAGAAGCAGCTGTATGTGTTGGCTTAGGCCCATGCCAGGAATGAAAACTGACATTTCTGCAGAGACATGCAGCTTCTCCAATCTATCCACATAAACCAAAGTTCCTCAATCCTGGATTCAGCTTCTTCTTCACCCATGCTGAAACCTTTACATCTTTCCCAAAGCACAGCACCTAGAACTGGGCAGAACAATCGAGTTGGGTCCCAACCAATGTTTTGTAAAGTTTCAGCAGGTCTTGTGTTCCATGACTCTATCTAGAAAGCCCAGGATCTCGTGTGATTCTTTTTTAACCATTTTGTCAACTAGCTTTGCCACATTCATCTGACTGTACTAATCTACACAAATATCTAATCTTATACCTCTTGTAGAATTGTGCCCTTTCATTTATATTGCCTCTAGACATTCTTCCTACCGAAATGTAGCACTTCACATCTCTCAGCATTAAATTTCATCTGCCAGCTTTTTGCTATCTTACCAGCCTGACAATATCTGTTTCTATCCACTTCAGTGTAGATATACCTGGAAAAGTTCCAGTAAAAGTGCTAGAGTAGGGATAGTTGATCTGCACTCTAATAACTTAAGATAAAAAGCCAACAGCTCCAGCATCATACCCCATCACCTTACAGTTTACAGAATTATGTCTGACACATTTCATATTATTTCTTTTCATTTCCTCCAGAAATGTATGCCCATGTTTAGTTTTCTATTTCATGCCCCTTTAAACCACATAGAAATAATTTGAGTATTCTGTATCTCAGTTATCTCTTTGATCATTTCCTCATTTACATGTATTTTCCAAAGAGTATGTGGCTACAGATAGAAATTATTATAATAATAACCATATTTCATTAGGTTTATACTCACATTCAAAGCTATATGTGTGCCTTGATCATTCAGTTCTCAGCAAATTCCTCTCTATGGATTGATTGTGTGCAGTAGGATCAAGAGTATTCGAAGATTGAACAAAACCTTTATTTCTTGTAGCTAACATATAGAAAAGCAAAATAAATAATTTTGAAAAGCATCTCCTCAGGCATCTCTGAACTTGCTCTTGAAAGAATCTGAATGAAATAGCTTTTTTTAAATTTAAGTGGAATAAAAAGTCAACTTGTAAGATGTAGTTTATTAATCGATCAGATAAATCACATCATGATTTTGTGCCCAGAATAAATTTTCCCAAAACATAAAATGCTACAACTATACCTGGGTGCATTTGTCAAGAAACTGTTTCATGTTGTGGAGTTGGTTGGAGTGTGGGAAATTTACATCAATAGTTCTAACTATAAATTCAGAGATGATGATTACAAAATTAAAAACCAAATGTATGTCTTTAAATGTAGTCTGAATATCATCTCCATGCCTTAACCTACATACCTCTCGACACTGTGTTCTTGCAACTTAAAACTAATTTTGAGGCAGACAAAGTCTCTTTTTCCCAGGTCCAATGAAGGATCTCCACTCTGCTTCTCTTTCCACAGATGCGGCCTGACCTACTGAATGTTTCCAGCATTTTTATTTCAGCTTCCCAGCAGTTTTTTAAATTTTCATTTACCTCTTAACTCTGATTCATCTTGTAATTACTTTTGCATACTTTTTGTCATTGTGTGTGTACATAATATATAATATAAATAAAACTATGTATGGGTACTTTCATAGTGTAATTACAGTTTCTTGCCAGCAGTAAACTTCTGGCAGCTCTTCTGGTAGGAGGATGCATTTACAGTATGAAGAATTTGTATTTCCCTGTATAATTGTGGGCTTAGATTTGACTTCCATTATAAATTTCTAAGGACAGAATAAATTAATTTAGTATGGAATTAAATTACATTTTTTGTATTCCTGATTTATTTATTCTATCTTTACATTTCCACTTCACATGATAACAACACTGAGTCTAGCTCTTCCAAATGCAAAATCATAGGAAATTGGTCTGTATTTATAAGTATGTGGATTCTTCAGTCAGTTGTTTTTTTGTTAAAAGGACTTTGGTTTTAATCTGAATATCTTTTATATTAAGTACCTTGTGGTGATCTTGATAATTTAAAGGAACTTAACTACTTGCCATATCCCTATTATTCAAGAAAAAGTTATGCTCAAACTAAAGTGGTAAGAGGATGTATGTACATTTGACACAGTTATTAGTGGCACTTCATTTAGTTAATCTGAAGTGCTATCATGAGTGCATATTCACAGATCAAATTTCTAACATCCCTTACCTTTCACATTTCCAAAGCCATTTAATTATAATAATCTGCCACTTTCTCCATCTGTCTCCAGATCTGTTTCGAACCAATTTTACATTTCCTGGACACTTTCTATTCTGTCTTTACTCGTCTTTCCATTCTTCTGTAGCACTTAATCCAGCCCCTATTTATTCCATGACCAATTATGCACTTCCGCTAAACTGTAGCTGACTGAAAAGTCTGTATGCTAACGGAGTACATTCAGAACTACAGAAGTATGTGAATGCATTAATGACTATTAAATGACAGCAATAAAATCATTCAGACAATAAAATGAATACTTTAGTCGGTTAGACCAAAATTTTAGGGATGTCATAAAACATCAAAATATAATTACTCTCTATTTATCAAGGCTTTATAGAGAGTGCAGAATGATTCGGGTGTCAAGGAAGAGGAACTTAGTTAATGTCTACTAACATAAGGCAAGCTGTTCTCCTTAGATCAGAGGAGATCACAAAGAGATTTAATGGAGGCATCCAAAGTTATGAGGAAGATCAGTTTCCCAAAGCAGAAGGGTCAGTAAACAAAGGACAGAAACTTGAGTTGATTGGCTAAAGAACCTGAGGCAAAGTGGCACAGTGAGATGTTTTTGGAATGCACTGTCTACAAGAGTGGTAGAAACAAATTCAGCACAAACGTTAGAAAGATAATTGCTTGAATGGAAAATAAATGTGGAACTAAGGGATAAGAGCTGGCAAGAAGTGTTAATTGTTTATCTCTACAAAAAAATTAGACTGGCAGGATAGCAGAAAAAAAACCTTTTTTATGCAACCTCATATGAATCTCCATTTACTGTAATTGAAATTTTTGAATACACCTGCAAGTAGAACAACAATGACCAATACTTTGATTTGGAAGTTGAATGGGCATAACAGAAGCACCATTTGTGCAGGAGAAAGGAAAATAAATTCAGTTGAGGTTACTGTTTATCATAATATACTGAGTAGTAAATTAGGGTTTGCAATGAACTTAGGGCACTGTTCAGCTACAAATAGATAGCAATGAATAATTTAGAGGTGTGTGGGGACCTGTATGTGATGGTAAATATAATGAGGATACTCACCAAGAATAGGTGTCAGGTTCTGGAAGATTGTTTTATGAAAAAGGAGTACGAAAGGAATGATCAAAAACCATGCACCCTACAATACAGCTACACAGTAGTACTCTACCTGAAAGAATGAAGACTTGACATTACAGATTTTGATCTATTAAAACAAAAGATTAATTTAAAAAATAAGATCCTCAATTGAACTAGAGGTTGAGAACATGAAAGGACAAAAATATGTTTGGGAGGAAACTATGTTTAGACAAGGAACGAAAGCAACAGATTAGGATTTAGGGCAGCATAGTGGCGTAGAAGATAGTGTAGCTGCTGCTACACCGTTCCAGCAACCTGGGTTCAATGCCGCCCTTGGAGTTTGTAGGTTCTTCCTGTGACCATATGGGTTATGCCCAGTTGCTTTGGTTTCCTCCCACATCCCGAAGACGTGTCAATTGGTAGATTAATTGGCCGTGAGTTATGCTGAGTGTTGGTGTGTAAGACAATTAGCACAGAGTCAAAGGGTGCATATGAGGGAATAGTCTCTTGTAATGGCCTGCTCCTTATTGCACAAGGAAGTATCAGGTATGAGGTTTACAGCTGGGAGCCTTCAACATCATGTCTAATTGGTTCACAGTCAGCCTACATTAAAAGTAACTCAACCATCAATGTCAAGCTGAAAAATAGACATTAACGTGGAAGACATGCCATATTGTTTGAAATGCCACAAGGTGTTCATGCAAAGACTTCTGTGTTTATTAGCAAAGTGGTCAGTAAAATTTATAGAATCCAGAAATAACAACAGAAAATACTGAAAAAATATCAGCAGGCCAGGCAGTATCTGTGGAAAGAGAAACAAGCAATGTTTCAGGTCGAAGACCCTTCATCAGAACTTCGACCTGAAGCATTGCCTGTTTCTTTTTCCAAGGATGCTGCCTGAACTGGTGAGTTTTTCCAGCATTTTCTGCTTTTATTCCTGATTTTCAACTTTTTATAGTGTTTTTGATTTCATTTGCTATGGAATCCTAGACTTTATAAATAGAGATGAATATCATGAAATTTGTAGCACCCATAGTTTGGATGTTATGAATACTACTATTTGGATAATTAAGAAGACCGCCCCAAGTTCCCTGAATCCCTAATCCTGTACACAGGGTGCTGCCTTGACCTGTTCACAATACAGTAGTCAGCGATGGTAACCAGGTGAGACTAAAGAGTGGCTACTTGGACAAGGAATATCTGCTAAACACCTGGCTCCTCACATCTGTCCTGAGCTTGTGCACTAGAAAAGATACAAGTAACTAGGGCCATACTACTATCAGCAACTTTATAGATGTTAATGAGATACCTTAAACAATACTTTCACTGCATGGAACTCACTGGGTGCCATCCAGCATAGCGTGGTGTTGGTTTCCATGTTCTAATAGCCTGTTGCATTCTCCTCAAGCTGGGAATTATGCAGGCTCAATCACTATCAGTAAATGGTAGCAAGAAGCAATGCAGCTGAATCAGGAAGAGGAAAAGAAAGAGAGCAGAGGCGGAGAAGAGATAGTGTTGGGGGCTCATTTTCTAGGTGAAGATTCAGGGAGAGAAAGATAGCATTCAACTAACAATGAAGAGGAACCTGAGCCTAATCACTGCTTCTCAAAGATTGAAGTAGTCCTTGACTGCAATCAAGAAGACTGAGACAACATTCAGAGATGGGATGATCAATAACAGGTGATTTTGGCATCACACAAATGTCAGACAATGACACCTCCAACAAGATAGAATTTAGTCGTCTCCCTCCGACATTCAACAGTGTTATCTTAATGGAAATACCCACAACATTATTCTGGGGGCCAGGATTGACTGAAGACTTAGTTGGAGCAGTCATAAAATTTTACCAAGGCTTTAAGTGTCATGAGGATCAGACAGGAAAATGGAGTTGAGGCCAATGATCTGATCAGCCATGATCTTATTAACTGGCAGAATGGAGAAGAGGAGCTCATGCTCTTGTTCACGTAGTGTTCTGATGTTTAAAAAAACTGAATGGAATACCATTTTATGTATTAACACTGATTTTGCTTCATAATTTATATCCAGTTAAGGATCATGTATCGCTAATATAATTGACACCTGAAAAGAATAACCTGATTTCAGATTTGCAAAACTACAGCATTGCGTTAATATGAGAGCTAAAGTACACCTTTGGCAAAGTTGATCTTTGCAGTTACATAGCAACACAACCAGCAGTAATCATGTACTTTTCATTTGGATCGAGATGGCAGTTATATAAAGACAAATGACCTCTATGATGAGTTAAAATGTCATGTTAATACAGGAACAAAGAAATTATCCCTCAGAACTAGAAGAACTATAGGAGTAGTCTTTATGCTGATTGACTCTGACATTGGAGTTCATTGGTGGCATTTATGTTAATTCTGCTGACATAAGTTTAATATGTACATAAAGCTATTATGTCATTAAAGTAAAAGGATCAATTAAGCCAGTTATCTGGAATGGCTGCAGTCAGGTTCAGGAATACTTTCAATGACAATGATTTATATTGTACAGTCACTTAGGTATGTGGTGGGAGTTGTGGACAACGTTATTGTGCTGTTGAGTGTGGTTCAGTTCAATTTCCTGTGTTGTTTTCAGTGACTAGTTAGTGTATTGAAAACGAACTGGATAACTGTTATCTATTTGTGTATGTATGCAAATGAATCATAGGTATGAAATGATGTTGTAACAGCATTAGTGACATAAGCACATGTGCTAGTTGTAAGTCTGCAGCAAGGACATTGCACATGTTCCAGTTGTGGCCAAACCAGTGTTTTATAAAAGTTCATCAGGACTTCCTTACTCTTCTGCGCCGTGATTTAGAAAGCCTGGGCTCCCGTACTTTATGTAACAATTTTCTTGACTTGCCCTGCTACTTTCATTGAATTATATACAAATATGACCAGATCTCTGTATGTATACCCCTTTTAGAATTGAGCCCTGTCACTTACTTTGCCTCTTGTTTTTCTTTCCAAAATCTAACCTTACTTTTTTTAACACTAATTTATAACTGCCTGCTATTTGACTATTCTACCGGTCTGTCCATTGCTATCCTCTTCCCTGACCACTGTACCTTCACATTTTGTGCTATCTACAAATCTGAACCTGTGCCTTATACACCCAAGTCATTAATATATATTAAGAGAAACAGTTTCTAATCCTAGTACTGACCTCTGGAGAACTTCAGTCGTTCAGTTCTTGAACCAACCAGCAAAACCTTATTCACTACAGCTTAACAACACTATGACCAATGTGCACTAAAATGAACTTTGTTTTTTTTTTGTTCCAATTGTGTTCTTCTTGCAAAAAATGGTGTATAATTTATGTTTAATTATGTTTTTCTTGTGAATGCTGCTTATATGATGCTATGTGCCTGTGATGCTACTGCAAGTAAGTTTTTTATTGCACCTGTGCGTACACCTTATGCATATGGCAATAAACTCGACTTTGACTTTGATTTTGACTCCAGTGTAGGCTTTCCTTCATTCCACAGAAGTTACCCTGTACTCTCTATGTCCTGCTGCTTGGCAAATTTTCTATCCCTGCTGCTGCAATCCCTTTTATTTCATGACCTTCACATGTGACAGTTTATCAAATGCCTTTTGGAAGTCCAAGTGCATTTCCCTTATTCACCCTTTCTATTACTTCAAGAGTCTCTCATAATTTAAACATGATTTTCTTATTTAAAAAAAACATGCTGGCTTTCTTTCATCAATCAAACCTTCCATTGTGAATGGACCTTGGTTACTGCTTGAATTCTACTAAGTTCTACTTATAATAACAGTAACCAAACTCAGGAATTTCAAATAAAGGTGCTGGACTTGTTCAGCTGTAACATCAAGGAATTTGTGACACATAATGTGTAACTACATATGTATCTCAAATGATGATGCCAAGATGTCCTATAACTACATGACTTGTTTACATAACTATATACAAATACATGAAAGAGCTCTCCTTGAGACCAACTCCTTCTGTAAGATAGCCATGTAGTAGCTTATAAATCTCATTTTTTTAATGTTGATTCTTCCATTCACAAGAAGAAGAATCTATAATGGTGTACCATTTGTCTTGAATATCAGTGTAGGCCGGAGATTGCAAACAGAAGATCCTGTAAAGCTATTGCTTGATTAAGATAGGCAAAGTTAGGTGATAAAAACAACTGTATCAGAAATCTATATCAGAAAGGCTGCTGTGGTGAGTAGTACAAGTATGGGAGTGGGAAGTCTCGTTGCCGTGGTAAGTACTGTAAGAATTAGAGCGAGAGGGAGAGAGAGAACGAGAGTGGGAAGCATTTTGAAAAGGTAGGCTCGTTGCTGTTGCTCTTGTTGCTGTGGTGAGTTGATAGGCCTGTTGATTAGCTAATTGGATAATTTGGCAGCAGCTGTCAATAAAAGGAAGTTAGGGTCAAGCAGACTGGCCATTGTGGGAGTGGGCCAGTGTTAGAGTGGGGAGCTGAGGCTTTGGCCAAAGAGGTTTCGGTGAGCAGAGGCTTCTGGTAGGTTCTCTTTCTTTCTTTGTTAGTTTTTATTTTCTATGTATAGAACAGCGGGAATGGCAGTCAGGGCAGATGTATGCTCCTCCTGTAGGATGTGGGAAGTGAGGGAGACTTCCAGCATCCCAGATGACTTCACTTCCAGGAAGTGTGTCCAGTTGCAGCTCCTTACAGACCACATTAGGGAGCTGGAGCTGCAGCTAGATGAACCCCAGATCATTCAGGAAACTGAGGAGATGAATGATAGGAGTTACCAGGAGGCAGTTACGTCGAGGGTGTGGATTGTAAGTAGTCGGGTGATTGTTAGGAGAAGGGAAAGGAACAGGCAGTCAGTACAGGATACCCTAGTAACTGTTTCCCTTGATAACAAGTATATCATTTTGGATGCTTTTGAGGGGGGGATGAGTCACTGGTGAAGAGCCACAGCAGCTGGGTCTCTGTCACGGAGTCTGGCTCTGTGGCTCAGAAGGGAAGAGAAATGTGATAGTGATAGGGGATCTGTTGGTTAGGGGGACAGACAGGAGATTCTGTGGACAAGAATGAGACTGCCAGATGGTATGTTGCCTCCCAGATGACAGGGTCAGGGACGTCTCAGTTCGAGGGTACAGCATTCTTAAGGGGGAGGGTAAACAGCTAGAAGTTGTAGTGCATATTGGTACTAAAGATATAGCTAAGATAAGGGATGAGGTCCTGAAGAGTAAGTATTGGGAGTTAGGAAGGAAGCTAAAAAGCAGGAACTCAAGGGTAGTAATCTCTGGTTTGCTGCCTGTGCCACGCACCAGGGAGAGAAAGAATAGGAAGATACAGCAGACCAATGAGTGGCTGAAGAGTTGGTGCAGGGGTTCAGATTTGTGAATCATTAGGATCTCTTCTGGGGTAGGTATGACCTGTAGAAAAGGGACGGGTTACACCTGAATTGGAGAGGGAGCAAGGTCCTTGCGGGCAGATTTGCTACAGCTGTTGGGGAGAGTTTAAACTAACATAGCAGGGGGATAGGAACCAGAGTGTCATATTAGATGATGGATCAGTTGGTGTAGAAGTAGATGTGATATGTACAGAGAAGGTGAGGAAGGATAGGCAAAGGATAGGGCATAAATGGTTTGAAATGTGTTTACTTTAATGCGAGAAGTATTAAGAATATGGGTGATGAACTTAGAGCATGGATCAGTACATGGAATTACGATGTTGTGGCCATTGCAGAGACTTGGCTGTTGCAAGGGCAGGATTGGATGCTTGAGGTTCCAGGGTTAAGATGTTTCAAAAGGGATAGGGAGGGAGGTAGAAGGGGTGGGGGTGGCATTGCTAATCAGAGATAATATCACAGCTGTAGGAAGGGAGGACATCACAGAGAGAGTGTTCATTGAGTCAGTGTGGGTGGAAGTCAGAAACAGGAAGGGAGCGATCACTCTATTGGGAGTATTCTCAAGGCCCCCAAATAGCCATCGGGACACAGAGGAGCAGATAAGTAGGCAGATTTTGGAAAGGTGCAAAAATAACAGGGTTGTTGTCATGGGTGACTTCAACTTCCATAATATTGATTAGCACTTCCTTAGTGCAAAAGGTTTAGATGGGGCAGAATTTGTTATGCGTACAGGAAAGATTCCTGACACAGCATGCAGACAGGCTGACTGGAGGAGAGGCCATGCTGGATTTGGTATTAGCCAATGAACCTGGTCAGGTGAGAGACCTCTGAGTGGACAAGCATTTCGGGGATGGTGACCACAACCCCCTGACCTTTAGTATGACCATGGACAAAGATAGGAGCAGACATTATGGGGAAGTATTTAACTGCGGGAGAGCAAATTATGGTGGTATTAGGCAAGAATTTGGGAGCGTAAACTGGAAACAGATGTTCGCTGGTAAATGCACCACAGAAACGTGGAGGTTGTTTGGGGACCACTTGCACAGGGTTCTTGATAGGTTTGTCCCAATGAGACAAGGAAAGGATGGTAGGGTTAAGGAACCACGGTTAACAAGAAAGGTGGAAGCTTCAGTTAAGAGGAAGAAAATAGCATATTTAATGTTTAGGAAGCAAAAATCAGATAGGGCTCTTGAGCGTGAAAAGGTAGCCAGGAAGGAGCTTAACAAAGAAGGATAACTAGAAGGGGACATGAGAAGGCCTTGGCAAGTAGGGTGAAGGAAAACCCTAAGGTGTACTACACTGAAGAACAGGAGGATGACAAGAGTGAGTGTAGAACTGCTCAGGGATAAAGGGGAAACGTGTCTGGAGGAAAAAGAGGTAGGGGAGGTCCTGAATGAATACTTTGCTTCAGTGTTCACCAGGGAGAGGGATTTAGATGAAGGGGAGGCTAGCATAGAACAGGCAAATGTGTTGGAGAATGGCAAGGTTGGAGCTACTAAAAAGCATTAGGATAGATATGTCTCCGGGGTCAGACAGGATATACCCCAGGTTACTATGGGAAACAAGGTAAGAGATTACTGGAGTATAATCTTTGGCCACAGGAGTGGTACTGGAGGACTGGAGGATGGCAAATGTTGTTCCGTTATTCAAGAAAGGTAAAAGGGATAATCCTGGGAATTATAAGCCAGCTGGTTTTATGTCAGTGTTGGGTAAGCTAATGGAGAGGATTCTTAGGGACAAGATTTATGAGCATTTGGAGATGCATAGTCTTATAAGGGATAGTCAACATGACTTTGTAAAGGGCAGGTCATGCCTCACGAACCTAATAGAGTTTTTCAAGGAAGTGATAAGACAGATTGATGAAGGTAGAGCAGTAGATGAGGTTTTTACAAAAGCATTTGACAAGGTTCCCCATGGTAGACTCATCCAGAAGGTCATGAGGTATGGGATCCATGGAAAATTGGCTGTGTGGATTCAGAATTATCTTGCCCACAGAAGGCAGAGAGTGGTTGTAGAAGTGGAATATTCGACTTGGAGGTCGGTGACTGACGGTGTTCTGCAGGGATCTGTTGTGGGACCCCTGCTCTTTGTAATTTTTATAAAT
>JARFYF010000063.1:49994488-50008340 GCA_030265395.1 Rhina ancylostomus | reverse complement strand
GGGGTGACTGTCTCCTGATGTACCGTGTCTACATAACTTTCTCCCTCCCTGAGGCTGCACAGTGTTTGTAGCTGTGTTCATCTACTCTGAGCTGAAGTTCCTCCAGCCTCAAGCACTTACTGCAGATGTGGTCATCGTGAACCAAAGCAAGGTCCACGAGCTCCCACATCAAATAGCTGCAGCATATGACCTTGTCCTCCATCGGACCACCTTTTATCCCCCTAGTTAATCCCACCTACAAATCAATAATAGACAACAGGGAAACCTTACCTTAACCTACTTATTAGCTACTTACCCTCCTTGCCCCTTCAAGCCGAAGCCCCTTGAGCCAAAGCCTGACCACTCCGCTGCCTCTCACTCCACTGCCCGCTATGACGCTGCCCGCTTTGTAGGCTGTTTGCTTTTTTAAACTGTCTGCACTGCTCCTGCGCAGTCCAGCCCCCACTCGACCAGGTAAAAAAAACTTTTCAAACCCTTAAACAAGTAACTTATTTAAATCTAGCCCTTAGATTATCCCCATTAGACACTAACCCTTATGCTTAAAACCCTAATAAAAAAGATAGAAAAACTTAACTGATACGAAATCCTCTGACTCGAAGGTACAACCTAGGGTACAACCTAACTCTAAAAGGTGGAATCCAATGGTATGACAAAACTTCCAAATTTGCTAAAACAGCATTTCCAATGCAGGGTGCATCAATTCATTTTATTGTCACCTTCTACAAAGAAATATGTTGTGACTTGATTAAAACCACTTTCTTTTATGTATCTCATGCTGCTGAGTCATTTGGTAACAATTATTTGATTGTACAACTGAACACAAAAAAAGTTAAATCCAAAGGTATGACAAAATTTACAAATTGTCTGAAACAGCATTTCTAATGCAGAGTGCATCAATTCATTGTATTGTCATGTTCTACAATAAAACTATGTAGTGACTTGTTGAAAACCACTTTGTTTTATTTATTTCATGGTGCTGAGTCATTTGGTAATGTTTATTTGATTGTACAACTTAACACAAAACTGTTAAATTCAATGTTAGGACAATATGTCCATATTGGCTAAAGTGTTTCCAATGCAGAGTGCTCAAGTCATTCAAATGTGAATTTGTACAATGAAACTATGTAATGACTTGTTGAATACCACTTTCTTTTATGTATTTCAATGTGCTGGGTCATTTGGTAACATTTATTTGATTGTGGAAGTTAACACAAAATAGTTAAATTCAATGGTATAATAGAACTTCCAAATTGGCTGAAGTTGCTTTTCTATTGCGGAGTGGATCAAGTTATTTTATTGCCACTTTCAACAATAGAACTATATTGTGACTAGTTGCAAACCACTTTCTTTTATGTATTTCAGGCTGCTGATTCGTTTGGTAACATTTATTTGACTGTAGAATTCAAAATCAAACACAATAATCCAATGGTATGACAAAACTTTCAAACTGGCGAAAGAGCATTTCCAATGCAGAATGCTTCAATTCATTGTATTGCCAATTTCTACAATAAAATGATGTAGTGACTTGTTGAATACCATTTTGTTTTATGTATTACATGGCCCTGAGTTATTTGGTAACATTTATTTGATTGTCCAACTTAACATGAAAAAGTTAAATCCAATGGCATGACAAAGCTTCCATGCCTTATGTCTGTGGTGGGCAAGCTGTGTGTGAGTTCTTAGAGATAGGATCTATGAGCATTTAGAGAATCGTGGACTGATTAGGGACAGCCAGCATGGCTTTGTGAAGGGAAGATCATATCTCACAAGCCTGATAGGGTTCTTTGAGGAGGTGACGAGGAAGATTGATGAGGGTAGAGCAGTAGATGTAGTCTACATGGATTTTAGTAAGGTGTTTGACAAGGTTCCACATGGTAGACTTCTTCAGAAGGTCAGAGGGCATGGGATTCAGTGAGGATTGGCTGTGTGGATTCAGAATTGGCTTGCCTATAGAAAGCAGAGGGTTGTGGTGGAGGGAGTTCATTCATCAGAGGGCTGCGACTAGTGATGTCCCACAGGGATCAGTTCTGGGACCTCTACTTTACATGATATTTATTAATAACTTAGATGAAGGGGGTAGAAGGGTGGCTTAGCAAGTTTGCAGATGACACAAATGTCGGTGGTGTTGTGGATAGTGTGGAGGACTGTTGAAGATTGCAGAGGGACATTGATAGGATGCAGAACTGGGCTGAGAAGTGGCAAATGGAGTTCAATCCGGAGAAGTGTGAGGTGGTACACTTTGGAAGAACAAACTTCAAGGTGGAGTACAAGGTTAATGGCAGGATTCTGGGCAGTGTGGAGGAGCAGAGGGATCTGGGGGTTCATATCAACAGATTACTGAAAGTTGCCTCACAGATGGATAGGGTAGTCAGGAAAGCTTATGGGATGTCAGCTTTCGTAAATCATGGGATCAAGTTTAAGAGCGGCAAGGTAATGATGCAGCTCTACAAAACTCTGTTTAGACCACACTTAGAGTACTGTGCCCAGTTCTGATCGCCTCATTATTGGAAGGATGTGGAAGTGCTGGAAAGGGTGCAGAGGAGATTTACCAGGATGCTCCCTGGTTTAGAGAGAATGCATTATGAGGAGAGACTAAGGGATCTAGGGCTTTACTCTTTGGAGAGACATGATAGAGGTATACAAAATATTAAGAGGAATAGATAGACAGCCAGTACCTCTTTCCCAGGTCATCAATGCTCAATACAAGAGGGCATGGCTTTAAAGTAATGGGTGGGAAGTTCAAGGGAAATATCAGAGAGAGGTTTTTCACCCAGAGAGTGGTTGGTGCATGGAATGCACTGCCTGGGGTAGTGGTGGAGGCAGGTACGTTGGTCGAGTTCAAGAGATTGTTAGATAAGCATATGGAGGAATTTAAAATAGGGAGATATTATGGGAGGAAGGGGTTAGATAGTCTTAGGAGTGGTTCAAAGGTCAGCACAACATTGTGGGCCGAAGGGCCTGTATTGCACTGTATTGTTATATGGTTCTATACTGAGACCCAGAGCTCTGGAATTCCCTCCCTAAACCTTTCCAACTCTTCTCTTTACTCCTGAAGATTATTCTTGACACAGAGCTCTGATCAAAATTGTCCCATTATCAACTGTATGACTCAGTGTCAAATTGTGATAGTGCTTCTTGGAGCATTTTATTGAATTAAAGATGCTTTATCAACACCACTGGATGTAGAGACACTTGAAATAAGCACATTAATAAGTTTCTTTAATTGAAATTAACATTGTAATAGTGAACATAATTTAGTATTGGACGTTGCATCTCGTTTCCCTCTCAGTACCGAAACTCAACCTGTGTTTTGGGCAAAATGTTTTCAACATTGTCAAGTGCCATGTGGATGGTCTACAGTGCAGGCTACCGATTGTACAGTGACAGATGTCCTTGAGTTTATAATGATCCAGCAACTTTTGCTTGCTATGTTTTTTTTAATCTTTCTCTGCTGTAGATTTTTAATCTACACTTCTAATTTTGACTGCCTTCCCTTCAGATCCATTCCAATCTATGCCTTGCTTAATTTTGCACCTTTCTGTTAAGTAGGCGGCCGATTTGGAGGCTTTAGTGCTGGCAGTTTGCCGATTCAACTTAAATGAGTTCCTCATCCTCATGATACCCTCTCGTACACATTGGGGGAGTGGTTACCTGGTACAAAATCTGAATCCATGGAGAGCCATGGCTTCCGACAACACCTTCCCTGAACACTGGTGTCACTTTCCCTGTCATATCCCATTCCAGCATTCTCCCTCACCTGGCTAATAGGAAAGAACAAAGGAAGAAAATGGCAGAGAGAGAAGAAAATAGCAAATAGCAAACAGAGATGGAGGAAATGGTTAAGAGAATAGATAAGAAAAGAAACATACACATTACTGACCATAGGAAAGTAACTATATATTTTTTCAATTTACTGCATAAAATCACCCAGGAAAGAATAATAATTACTGTATTATCAAACTACATGCTTGTGAGTGGGTTAGTTTGCTTTTATTTTCTCTGTATTCTAATCATATGGGATTTTTGGAGCATTTATAGGAAAAGACTGAAGATATTTTTAAGTCTTCATGTACAATCTCATCCAGTGAATGGAAGTACTGTTTGTGACAATGGGGGGGGGGAATCATTCAATTATTGGACCTGTACTATTTGAGATGCCACAAACAATGGCAATAATAACATTTGATAACGTCACATGACTATTCTCAGAAATCAGATGTTACAGACCAAACATTGATGCATATATTTACTGGTATTATTCGCCGAAACGAATTGGAGAGAAGATACTCTATGACTGCAAACATCAGAGATTGCAACGCCAATCTCAGTGTACAGCAACTGGATGGGATCCCCCTCCAAAATGCCCTGGTATGTGTCTTCTATTTTTAATAGTCTATGGGAAACCATAAATTAAAATAAAATTAATTAATTTGTAACAAGAATAAATTAACATTTGATATCTTACTAAATATAGTCTTAGTCAGGCCACTGGCATAAAACCGATAGCGTTCTTCACAGTGTGCGAATAATTGACACATTGTCATTTAAAAGGAGACCCACATCTTAGAATAACCCTGGTAATAGAAAAAAATCTCTTCAATGTACATATGTGGGGAATAAAAAAGTCTAGAAAATTGTTCTTAAATTTATAGTCTGGGCATTAGCTTCTTTCAAATTGTTTAATTAGTTGTTAATTGTCTGAGATGTTCATCCATACTGTGCTTAAGCAATTGCAAAGGAAAATGTCATGAATACAGCATTGAACTGTGTGCATCAATGCCAATTATTAATGAGGGTGAACCTAGTGCAAGAAATATGCTCACCTCAGCTCTTTGTCTCAGCCATTCATCCTGCCTGAAATGAAGTCAGTACCGGTATACCACCCAAGATTTGTTCCTGCCAAGATTTTCCACCACATTTGGTTTGAACCGTAACTATTGCTCTTTCACGGAAACAGTAATGACTTTAAATGATAATCAAAACACAAAATGAGAATTAATTAGGGGGCCTGGTACATCTCTCCTGCTGCCATAGGCAGCGTGCTGCAGAAGTGAAGCTGTGACATTGATGAAACCTAAAGTAAGTTTCAGGCGGAAGCACTGTCAAAGACAGGTTCTATCACTTTACTGATGATCAAGAGCAGACTGATTGGCTGGCTCTGGAGTGCAGGTCTTCAATAATACAGGTGGGATTTTGTCTGTTAAAATAAACTGTGATGCATCCTGTACTCTCAACTACTTTTTGATATCACATGGAGTGCATTAATTTGGCTGGAGACTGGCTTCAGTCATGGTGGGAATCTCAGGAGGAATCCGAGATGGATCATCTGTTCCGCAGTTTTGGCAGAACATGGTTCAGAATGATTCAGCCTTTACTTTGGCACTCACATGCTGGGTCCCACCCTCATTGAAGAAAGAAAGAAACTTGGAGCCTCCTTCTCCTGTTGGCTATTTAATTGTCCATCATCATTCATGATTAGATGTGATCTCCAGGCTTGATCATAATAGTAGAGTGAGGGATATAGCAGTTAACGATTGTGGTCGTGTATTTCTCTGCAGCAGATGATGGTCCACAGTATTTCATCAATGCCCTGTTTTAAGCTGGCAGATCCGTTCTGAGTTTGTCCCATTTAGCACGTATGTCGTGCCACACAACACAATGGAGGATGCCCTTAGTGTGAAGATGGGATCTTATCTCCACAAGGACTGCACAGCGGTCACTTGGTGTCAATGGACTCACTGCCTGGTGCAAGCACATTCTGGCAGCTATGTCCTTCAGCATTCAGCCAGGTCAAACTGTATGTTGCTGCCTAGTCGCTCTTGGTGATGGACATTAAGGGGCCCCAGCCAGAGTACTTTCTGTGCCCTTGGCACATTCACTCCTCCCTCCAAGTGTTCTTCAACAAAGAAAAGTACTGATTCATCAACTGATGGAGATGGTAAGAAGCTTTCCTTGATCGTGTTTATCCAAATGCCTTGGCATTTTTAAATCTGTTTAAAATTGTTTGAACAGATTTGAAAGTTGTTCATTGTTCATAATTTCCAAATAATATCTTCTCTGTATTGAAATTAAGTATGTTTGTTTTATAAATTTTTAGTAGTTTATGGAAGTTTTCCAACATGTCAGAAACAGTCCAAATATTTTGACAGGTCTGTAAGCTAAGCTAAGCCAGCTGTCAAAGTCTGGTCAGCACTTTCCTGGACAGAGCCCATTGAGCCCCAATCCTTGTTTACACTAAGAAGGTCCTGTCATAGTGCGGAGCCTTGCCACTGCATTTGGAGTTTGCATTTTCCAGCAAATAGTCATTGGAGTTTGCATAAAAGTTAAATGGGAACTTGATCATTATCAAAACCAAGGATGTGTTTGTAAAACTGCCTAATGAAAATTAAATCAATCTATGTTTCAACAGGTCCATGCCATCCTCCAGAAATTGAAAATAGTATACGAACCAGAAGACTTTCATACAGACACGGAGAAACACTAAATGTTAGATGCAAAACTGGGTTTAGATTGCAAGGAACGGAGCGCATCACGTGCCAGGATGGACAATGGCTTGTCGAACGATCTTTGCCAGCCTGTATTGGTAACTTGCCAATATTATTCCTATTTTCAAATGAAAATGATGATAGAAGTGTGACAATTTGAAAAATTACCAACATTTACTTGCAGTAGCAGTTACAGAAAAGTGTAGTTGCTTCACTAATTATGATACTGTTCGTAGTCAATCTGAGAGTTTTCTTCGTAAGTTTTGGTTCACAGTATTTGGTTTTATGTATTTGATCAACAATATTATTTTAAGAGACAAGATGACATGCAATAATACAATCCTGCATATCAAGAATGTCCGTTTTCAACTGTGCTTACATGCTTTTGGGCTTCTGCTCATCCCTGAGTGGACTCTTGTAAATCTGTTTGTATATCCCACAAAAGCCAAACACAACTCAGTTGTCAACTTTGAACAATTGTGACGCTCCAGGCCTGCACATGGTTGGATAGCTCCCGACAACACAGAACGAATGCACTGACCAGAAAACAGTCCCAGCTTTATACTATTCAGCTACACTTTGCTCGGACATTTGCTGTACATTACTTGCGTATACACTGAAGCAGCTTCTAACCTTTCAACCTTCATTTCAGTTTGATAAGTTTGGTGAAATATTGCTGGAACTTTACTGTTGTCATTCGATATATAGGGATAGACATCTGTTCTTTGCAGCATCTGTGTTCTTTGTGTAACTGTGTCTGAGGAAGTGAGCAGAATCTCAGACTCAGGAGCAATAGAACAACATAAATGTTTATTCCAAGGGCCTCCCTAAACTGCTTCATTAAGTCCCTACAGATAGTCTCTACAACCTGGAGAGCACTCAATTACATAACACTGCAACCAGTCAGGTAGTAGCCTTAAAACTTCAGTCACCTTTTAACAGCCATTACAAAACACACTACTTTCCTGTGGTGCTGTGCTGTGTGTGTAAATATTAAGGCTTATGTGCAAAAATCAAATAAGCTTGACAAAATAGCACAAATTGAGCAATAGGAAAAAATGTGTTGCCATGCACATTTGCACCATATGCAGGAAATTTAAAAGGTAGTCCAAACATGGATGACATCAATTCGGCTGTGGTGGTTGTTCTCACTGACTGAAATTGGGTCTGTTTACCTGATGAAGAAATAATGTGAAGCATTTGCAAGGAACCAAATTTTCAGAACTTCCCATTCAGAGTAACTATGCAATTTAACAGGCTCCTCTGTGCGTCTATTAGCTTTATCCAACAAAAAGCAGGATTGATTGAATCAAATGTAACAGCATCCAAATCAGAATATTCTCAATCGCCAACAAATTGTGGTTGAAAGTGCTATCTCATGACACTTAACAATAACTTACTTACGGAAGATCAGTTTGAGTTTAGCACAGACCAGACCTCATCGCAATCTTGGTCCTAATGTGGACCAAAGAGGTGAATTCCAGAGGCAATGTGAAAATGACTCCCTCTGTCTTTAAACAAGCCTTTAAACAATTCTTTAATTGTTTAAACAATTCTTGCATGAGCGAAGGTGATTGTGGTTGTTGGATGTCAATCATCTCAACAGCTACGGTAATTTCATCAGCTGAAACATTCACTCCCTCCATCAATGGTGCAGTTTTTCTATAATGTGCACCATTTCCAAAACACACTGCAGTAATTCACCAAAGCTTGTTCATCAGCACCTCTCAAACTTAATGGTTGTGCTTTCGTTACCTGGACGAGAGCGGTTCAAGACCATGACCCAACACCAGCTCCTCAAGTGAATTCAGGTTCATTGGCCTGTTGATCCATTCATGACTTATGAAAACAACAATTTTTCTTTCTTGGATTGAACAGCATGTTCTGTCTATAAACACTTTCTCCTGGGAAATAGTTCCACTCTTGCCACAGTGGGGCACTCATTCAATGAAGCCACGGCTTAATGGTCAGTTTAGCTGAGTCCACCTGTCCAAACTGTAGATCTCCTTCAGATATCAAATCAATTGCTCCCTCTGGGATCAGTGGTGTCTTCCTTGCTTTTGCCTCATGGCATACAGAACATAAATTAAGTGCGTCTGTTCTAACAAGTTGAAACATTTGGTATTTTTTGACCAAGACAGTTTGAGGAGGAAGAGTGATTTTATATATATAGTTCCTTTTTACGGCCCTGAATGTCCCAAAGAACCTCGGAGCCAATAACATTCAAGATGTCGTAAGTACAATTGCCCAGTCTGCCTGAACTGTAGTGTCGCTGATCTCCTCCCCAGTGCGGTTCATGAGCTGAAAGGTACAATAGTTTTCTAATATGATGCTGTGTGGATGAAATGGATGTCGTAGGTGCGAACACACACATTTGTGGGCAGCTCGTGATCTGGCAGAAAGTGGGATAATAAACTGACGTGAACAAAGTGACAAAGAGGGAAATGTCACAATTTGATAAATCGTGACGTTGCAGCAGTTTTCTACGTGGACATAATTTAATAATATCCAACTCTAATTCAACTATTTACTTTCCAGTGCTTGGATGTGATGCACCGCCAGCAATAGCAAATGGAAGATATTCTCCTGAGCGTGAAAGATATGAAGAAGATCAATGGGTGGCTTATTCTTGTCATGAAGACTATGAACTTCATGGAGAAAGGCACTTGAGGTGTCATTCCAATAAATGGCCAGAGCCACCTCTTTGCCTTGGTAAGCAGGGATTTTCATTCTTGAATGCAAAACCCATGTTTAAACAATAGTAAGATGCAGCAACAGAGACTTGACCTATTTGATCACAAAATGCTTGTCCATAGGATGTAAAATATAAAGACTTACATGGGCCACCCGTCACCTTATTTCATATACTGAATGTGTTTCAATGCCATCAGGATCTACGATGATACAATTATCTCCAAACATTCCCATCATCCAGCAACACAATCATTCTATCGCAAGTGTCTACAGTTCCACCCTGCACATTAAACCTAACTGCTCCAATGGAATATAACAGGCATCCAGCAATGTGCCTTGAATGAAGAAACCTGATTTCCAGAGCTGACTGACAGACAGGGCACAGAGCAGCCCAAGTAAAACTGGAGTTGGTGTTGATCAGAGGCTATTTTCCCCAGCAGCTGGTCTCATAGCTTTTACAGGAGATGATGCTTGTCTATAGGATGTAAAATATAAGGACTTACATGGGCCACACGTCAACCCAGGAGATGGGTTGTTTGAAGCTTCTCCTCTCAGAACCAGGATGATTCTTCATCTGGATTATAAAATAAGATTCAGCTTCTTTCAATTCTGCAGAAGATTTTGTTAACCCTCTCTCTCCTGCTTCCTCTACCTACATCTCCCATAATCTGTCTGAAGCGCTCAAATGGACTTCTTTATCACTGAGATCTGCTGGTCTGAAACCTCTGCAGCTTCCCTTCCTTCCCCTGGGCTGTCAGATCAACCCAGGCCACAAACTCACAATGTTTTCTGGTTTACCCCTATCTCTCTTCTTGCTTTCTGTAAACTCATTTTGACCACAAGGCCTATCTCCTGCTTCCCCCTATTCTTTGTGTACCACAGACAATTCTAATTCCCTTGATGGCTCTGGTGCTGGCTAATGTTTTTCATGGTCGTCTCTCCTTTGAATTTGTTGTCTTCATTTCTTGCAAGCTACTGCCCATCTCTAATCTCCTTACTCTTTCTAAACTTGATCAATATAGTGTAGTCTCAAAGTCCATTCCCAGAATCACTGCAATCTATAACCCTGAGGACAGTGGCTCATAGTCACGAATTATAAAATGATCTATCCGTTCGTATCTTTTTCAAGTTGTGTGTAACAATTACATGGTTGGCCACATTATCCACCTCCAATACAACTCCATTTTCATCCTGCCAGATAGGAGTTGAACCAGATGAGCGTGATCTATCTAGCCAGTGGTAGCTATAGCGGCAACAACAATTACTTTTCTTCCTGTGCCCAGGATTACTTATTGCTATCCCTCAAGAATCTATCCCTGATCCTCTTGCATTTATTATCAGAAGGCTGTCTCTCAACAATATCGTTAGAAAGCAGAGTGCCAGTTTCCATGTCAACGTTGATAATACCTGGTTTAGTCCCTGCAACTGCAACTATTCCAGTGTACACCTGCCTGGTTGTCCTTATTCTAATCTGTGTACACTTGAGGTTGTATCAGGTTCCATTCACTGTCACCAATATTAGTTCAGGTTAAGCACATCTCAGTTATAAAGCTCTCTTCCTTACTTTCATATCCCTTTGCAGCCCCATGGCAGCATGACTCTTCTCTTCCTCCAGCCCCTCAGGATATCTGCACACCTGCAGTTTCTGCCCCTCGTGCATCCTTGATTTTAATCACACCACTACTGGCAGCCATGTCTTCAGCTCTGACATTCCCTCTCACCTCTATGCTTCACTTTCCTCCTTCAAGAGGCTCCTTAAAACACTTGGCTAAGTCTGGTGGGGTGTTCTTGCTGCAACAGAGGTGGGAAGTTGTTGTTTTTGTTATTGACCCAAATAAGAATGACAGATTGCCAATGGTTCCATGGAATTCAACCTGGATAAGTGTGAAGTGATACACTTCAGGAGATCGAATTTGAAGGCAGAGTATGAGGTTAATGGCAGGACTCTCAGTAGTGTGGAGGAACAGAGGGAGCTTGGGGTCCAAGTCTATAGATCCCTCAAGGTTGCCGCTCAGGTAGGTAGGGTTGTTTAGAAGGCAATTGGTGTGTTGGCCTTCATTAGTCGGGGTATTGAGTTCAGTAGCCGTGAGGTGATGCTGTAGCTCTATAGAACTCTGGTCAGACCAAACTTGGAGTATTGTGTTCAGTTCTGGTCGCCTCATGATAGGAAGGATGTGGAAGTTTTAGAGAGGGTGCAGAGGAGATTGACCAGGATGTTGCCTGGATTGGAGAGCATGTCTTATGAAGGTAGTTTGAGTGAGTTAGGGCTTTTTCTCTTTGCAGAGAAGGAGGATGAGAGGTAACTTGATAGAGGTGTACAAGATGATAAGGGGCATAGATGGAGTGGACAGTCAGAGACTTTTTCCCAGTGTGACAATGGCCAACACAAGGGGACATAATTTTAAGGTGACTGGAGGAAAGCGTGAGGGGGATGTCAGGGGTAAGTATTTTACACAGAGAGTGGTGGGTGCGTGAAACGCACTGCTGGCAGAGGTTGTGGGGGCAGATACATTTGGGGCATTTAAGACACTCTGAGATAGACACATGAATGATAGAGAAATGGGGGGCTATGGGGGAGGGAAGGGTTAGATAGTTCTTAGAGCAGGATAAAATGTCAGCACAACATTGTGTGCTGAAGGGCCTGTACTGTGCTGTAATGTTCTATGTTCTGTGTTAAATGCAGGGACACATGTTAGCACATTCTGGAATTTCCCCTCAGCACTCCTGACCTCTGGTTGCACTTTGGACTCACCAGGGAGTAGTCTACTGGAGTTCAGTGCAGTACTGAGTCAAGGGACCCACTATATATCTTAGCATCAGCCAGCATTGGTGCATCGAGTAAAATTCTTTCATTTGACTGGGTCACTGATTCCTAAAGGAAAGTTTCATCATTACTTAGCGTAGTTTTTATTTATTTTTCCTTTATTTCCCTGTTGGTTTTGATAAATTAACTGTTTCAATGTGTTTTAAATGGTTACTTCCTGTTTCTTATTATTTAAATGAATTTCAACCTTTAAAATCTCTCTGATTATTCCACACATTTAAAAGCACTGAAACTCACCCTGACGTTTCAGCAGCATGAGCTGTCAACCTCTGTCAGGGCGGAGCTGGGTTCAGGGCTTCAGCGGATGTCTTCAAGGCCTGGTCACCATTTGCCGTCTCTTCTGCTTGTGGGGCTTCCCTGGGCCAAGTCCTGGAGCTGCCTGGTAACACTGAGTACACAGATATCAAGCATCATACTCCAATGAAGCTTGACCTCACACAAAAGAAGATAATTATGGTTTTTGGAGTTCAGTACTGTGAGTTCTTACTATGTACATGAACTTTAGGCACACTTTATCGAATGCCTTCTGGAAATCCAAACACATGACATCTGCAGGTTCCCCTCCATTGACTCTACATATTGTATACTTGGAGAGCTCTCACACATTGGTCAGAAGTGATTTCCCTTTCATAAAACCATGTTGACTTGGTCTAATTGTATTCAGCTTTGCGAAATGAATTGAAATTTCTTCTTTGACCATGAACTCCAGTATCGTCACAACAAAAGTACATACCAGGTTACTTTAACTTCTGATGCAGTGTCGATGAAGTGAGCTGCTTTGTTCATGAATGTTGTTGGAGCTACACTCATCCAGAAAAGTGGAGAGTGCTCAGTCTGATCCTGCATGTTCGTTGTTGATGCTGATAAGACTTGGGCAAATAATTAAGTCTCATCTGGTAAATAAGACTTGCTGCAAGATTTGTACATTTTTATCTGCTCTGAAAGCTACAGTGTTTATTTTGATCGTTGGGTTGACTTTGTGATCAGTGGTGAGCCCCAGGTTGATGATAACAACCCAGCTCCAGAATGTTGCTATCAATGACTTTGCTTTTATCAAAAGATCAGAGTAGAGATAACACAAAACATGCTGGAGGAACTCAGCAGGTCGGGCAGCATCGATGGAGGGAAATGGACAGTCGATGTTTCGGGTCCAAAGCCTTCATCTGGATCGAAAGAGGAGACATAGCCAGTACTAAGATGTAAAGGGCAGGAATGGATGAAGAACTAGCAAGTGATGGTGGATCCAGGTGAGGAGGGGTGACAGTCAGATGGAGGAGGGGAGAGTACAAATACAGACAGAAGCTGGGAGGTGATAGTTGGAGGCAACAAAGGGCTGCTGGTGATGGAATCTAATAGAAGAGGAAGGCAGAGCACGCAATCAAGTGAGGGAAGTGGTAACTTGGTAAGTTGGTTTATTATTGTCACATGTACCGAGGTAGAGTGAAAACTTTGCTTTGCATGCCGTCCGAACAGATCATTTCATTACAACTGTGCACTGAGGCAGTACAAGGGAAAACGACGACAGAATGCAGAGTGAACTGTTGCAGTTACAGAGAAAGTGCAGTGCAGGCAGACAATAAGGAGCAAGACCATAACAAGGTAGTGTTATGTACCAGCAACAAAAGAAACACACCAAGACACGTATGAATGTTAAAAACTACTTTATTAATAACTACTTATGATAATAAGAAAAACAAAAGTAAAAATGTTAGAATGTTAGAATTAAAAATGTTAAACCTTGAACATTAACCCCAAAAACTAACTAAACTTGCCGTGTGTGTGTGGCAAATTCCCAAACTCCATGTCCAGGAATGGTTCTTAAAGTTCAGTTCAGCAAGCCATAAGGTGA
>JARFYF010000063.1:49951792-49963141 GCA_030265395.1 Rhina ancylostomus | reverse complement strand
CCTCATAGATCTTCTCTGCACTCTTTCCAGCTTTATGGCATCTTTCGAAGAGTGACCAAAACTGAACACAATCTTCTAAATGAGGCCTCACCAATGTCTTGTCCAACTGCAACATAACATCCCAACTTCTTTCCTCAGTGTCCTGACTGATGAAGGCCAGTATACCAAAAGCCTTCTTCACCCCTGTCTACCTGTGATGCCACTTTCAGGGAACCAAGTACTTGTACTCCTAGGTCCCTCTGTTCTCCAACAATCCCCAGGGCCACAATTCACTGTGAAAGTCCTATTTTCATTTGTCCTCCCAAAATGCAACACCTCACACTTATCCAAACTAAACTTTATTTGCCATTCCTTGACCCATTTACCCAGCTGATCAAGATCCCTCTGAAAATCCTGATAATCATCTTCACTGTCAAAGATACCACCTATTTTATTGCCATCTGTGAACTTACCAACCATGCATGAACATTCTCATCCAAATCAGTGATGTAGATGACAAGTAATGGGCCGAGCACTGACCCCCGGGGAACACCACTAGTCACGGGCCTCAAGTCTGGGAAACAACCTTCCACCACACAATCTGCTTCCTACCATCAAGCCAGTTGGGTATCCAAACAGCTAAGTCTCTCTGGATCTCATACAATCCAACTTTCCACAGCAGCCTACCATGCAGAACCTTATCAGAGGTCTTAATGAAGTCCATATAGACCACATCTACTACTCTGTCCTCATCAGCCACCTTGGTTTCTTTTTCAAATAACTTTATCAAATTTGCGAGTCATGATCTCCCACACATTAAGCCAAGCTGACTATCTCTAACCAACTTGCCTTTCCAAATGCTTGTATATCATATCCCTCAGAATCCTGCACCACACCCCCCGCCCAAAAAGTTACCTGTGTCTTACTGGTCTATAGTTCCCAGGTTCTTTTCAGCCCTTAAATAAAGGCACAACATTTGCCGTTCTCCAGTCTTCTAGCACTTCACCCGTTGCTAACGATGATGCGTATGTCTCAGTCAGGGCTCCCAAAGTTTCTTCTCTAGTTTCCCACAGCGCTCTTGAATATACATGATCAGACCCTGGAGGTTTATCTACCTCCATACATTTTAAGACACCTAGTACCTCTGCTGCAATGTGGACTATCCCCCAAGACATCCCCATGAACTCTCTCAAGTTCCAAAGTGTTCATGTCCTTCTCCATGGTAGAAACAGAGGAGAAATATTCATTGGGGACTTCACCCATCTCCTGATGCTCCTTGGGTCTTTGAGGGGGGGGTCTCTTCTCTCTCTAGTTACTCCTTTTCCTTTAATATTTGTAAGATCTCTTTGGCTTCTCCTTAATCTTCTCTGCCAAAGGTATCTCATGCCCTCTTTATAGCCCTTCTGATTTCCTTTTTGAGTATACTCCTGCATCTCCTATACTTCTCCAGGGATTCACTTGATCTCAGTTAACTGCACCTGATCCATGCGTATTCCTTTTTCCTGACCGGAGTCTCAATATCCCTCGTCATCCAGGGTTCCCTACTCTTGCCAGCCTTGCCCTCTACTTTAATGGAACATGTAGATCTTGAACTCTCAGTATCTCACTTTTAAAAGCCTACCACTTGCTGGACATCCCTTCACTTGCAAACAACCTACTCCAATCAATTCTTGAAAGTTCCTATCTAATACCGTTAAAATTTGCCTTGCCCCATCCCAATGTAGAACTTGTGTCCCTCATCTGTTCCTTTCCATAACTAATGTAAAACTAATAGAACTATGGCTACTGGTCCCAAAGTGCTCCCCCACTGACACTTCAGTCACTTATCCTGCCCCATTTCCCAAGAGTAGGTTAAGTTTTGCCCTCTTCCTGGTGGAGCCTTCTATATATTGCCTGAGAAAACCTTCCTGAACACACTGAGCAAATTCCACCCCATCTAAGCCCTTAAGCACCATGGCAGTCCCAGGCTATAGTAGGAAAATTAAAATCCCCTACTCTGACAACTCGATTATTTTTGCAACTTTCTGCAAACTCCCTGCATATTTGTTCATCTAATTTCCATCGTCTATTAGGGGGCCTACAGTACAATCACAAGATAATAATTCTCTTCTCAGCTCTACCCATAAAGCCTCACTGGACGACCCCCTCAGTAATTTCACCTTGGACTACTGCCACCACGTTCTCCTGAATCAGAAATGCAACTCCCCCTCCTCTCTTTCCTTCACCTCTATCCTGCCTATAGTACCTGCACCCTGGAACATTTAGCTGCTAATCCTGTCTCTCCCGCAGCCATGTTTCTGTAATGGCTGTAATATTCCAGTCCAATGTAGCTATCCATGCCCTGAGTTCATCCTTCTTAACTGTCAGGATTCTTGCATTGAAATAAATGCAGTTTAATCCAACGGACTTTCCTCTCTCCCTACCATTCTGCTGCCTGTCTTCTCCACTGGCATTACTGTCATTGATTTCTGTCTCAACAGCATCCCATCTACCTCACTTCTGCTTTGGATTCCCCTGCCAATTTAGCTTAAACCCTCCCTAGCAACACGAGCAAATCTGCCCGCGAGAATATTGGCCCCCTCTCTGGTTCAGGTGCAACTCATCCCTCTTGTACAGGTCACCTCTGTCCCAGAAGAGATTCCAATGGTTCAAAAAGACTGAAACCCTGTCCCCTGCACCATCTCTTCAGCCTCGCATTCATCTGCCATGTCCTCCCATTCTTACCCTCACCAGCACATGGCAAAGGGAGTAATCCGGAGATTACTACCCTCAAAGTCCTGCTTTTCACCCCTTTCCTAACTCACAATACTCACTCCACAGGACCTCATCACATTTTCTACCAGTGTCATTTCTGCCGACATGCACAATGACTTCTGGCTGTTCACCCTCCCCCCCTTGAGAATGTTCTGCAGCTGTTCAGAGACATCCTCAACCCTGGCACCAGGGAGGCAACACACCATTCTATAGTCCTTTCTGCCTCCACTTTTTGAGCCTCAGAGCCAGTCCTGATGCCACAGACCTGGCTGCTGCTGCTGCTTTCTCCCGAATGGTCATCCCCCAAAACAGTATCGTTGTTTTGAAGGGGAATGGCCACAGGAAAATCCTGCACGGTCTGCCAACCCTCTCTACCTTTCCTGGTGGTCAGGCAACTACCTGCAGCCTGCACCTTTGGGGTGACCACGTCACTGAAACTCTTACCTATGATGCTTTCAGCATCCCGGATCATCTCGAGTGGGTTCAGCTCCAGGTCTATAATGCGGTCAGCTAGGAGCTGCAGCTGGACACAGTTCCTATCGTTGCAGCCTCAGGTTCACTGGAAGTCTCTCTCATTTCCCACATCCAGAAGGGTGGGCCCGAATTGCCATTCTGATGCACCAAGTGTGAAGACTGAAGTTGAAAGACCTTACCTTGACTCTTACCTCAGCACAGCCTCTTAGGTGAAGCATGCAAGCCAGAGCTTCAGCGTTCAGACTTCAAACATTGAATTCAAACAAATCCACTCTCAAAAAAATCCGGTCTGTAATTCTGGTCTCAAAAGCTAGCTACACTGCACTTGTCTATGGATTCCATTTGCTCATGCATTAGTCAATGATGTGAAAGTTTATCAAACATCTTTTGGAAATCAAAATTAATTACAGTCACCGCAATACTTTTGTCTACTTCCTCTGTTACGACTTCAAAAACTCAGTGGGGTTGGTCAAGCAAGACTTTTCTTTTTCAAATATTACAACATCAGGTTCTTTGTCAACACAGCTGCTAAATAAATAAGTTAAACAGCAGTTCAGTTTTATTAACATTGATCAGTTTAACTTACCACTGATACATCTGGGAACTTCCAAATATCCATTTTGGCAAACTCTCCTTGCCGGAGGTTCAACTTGAAGTCCTTCAGGGCAGCTGAATTCTAAGCCATCTCCATGTTCCACATCTAATTTCTTCTCAAATCTCCACCTTAAGACTACTCCATTTCTTGTAAAATCTTCTTCTGTCAAACTGCATGGTGCTAAATCACAGAAAGGTATTATTGAAATATTTACACTTGAGATGAACAATTTCCAAATAAATCAAATTTTTCAAAACAAATCAATGCATATTGATTAACTGCTATGAATTATATTTTAATTCCTTGATTGAAATACTATTTCCTGTTTTTACATCAAATCTCTCATAGAGATATTGAATTTACATTATCAAATTACAAAAAGCAATAAATAAAAATTACAATAAAGTTCAGGAGACTGTGTAATGTGTCAAAACACGGCTCAGTCTGATGGAATCAAACTCTTGGTTGTACATCAGACCTTTCCATGCTAAAAAATTAGGACATTTTGTTTTTACTGCTGATGGGCAAAGAATTCCTAAGTAGCAGAGATCACAATCTTACAGGGAACCATGCCAATCAGCACATTTTCTGGGAGAGTGTCAGTGTATGACAGAAGCCTGGGACAGCATGATAGAACAATGACTATTTGTACTTCCAGTAAGAGCTGCAGAGATAATGAACCATTCGCACTCTCCTGAGCATTTATCATACAGGAGTTTTCCATGCACCTGCAGAATCAACAAAGGATATGGCTGACTGCTTTTTGCCCAGTGCCTCATTGTGGAAGTTCCAACAGGTACCAATAAACATCCACTTCAACAATACCTGGGAGCAGAAGCGGCTGAAGCCATTATTCCTCACTTTTGCAGATTTATTAACAATGTAACTACTCAGACTGCCAGCGAGCAATCAACGGCACACTTTAACATTGAGGGAGATTCTGCCAATGTATAACGAGTCATGGCTGCAGGAAAAACTCACAATACCAATGCACAGAATCCTGGGAGCAGACAGACTCTTGCATCCAAAACAAATTAGTCAGTCAACAGTTTTTTCTGAAGATATCCAAAAACATGTTGATGGTTTCTCAAAGATGTGGCTTATAACAGCCTACAATAAATATTTTAACAATGCCATTTTCAAGATGCCTCACTGTAACACATGGAAACTGGAAAAATGGAGACTGAGGCAAAAAATGAAAGGTTAGGAGATCTCTAGAAAAGTAGAAGACATCATGGACAGTATTGGTATCTTCCCAGAAATAATGACCACTGGTTCCAGGAGGCGAGCAGTGAATTATTTACAACCATCTTCAGCTGGAAGTGTAAATTGGATGATGTACCTCAAATTCCTCCTGAGATCCCCACCCTCACTGAAGCTAATTTTCAGCCAATTGATTTCATTTAATGTGGTATAAAATAAAATGACTTTGGGTTGGCATGGTGGTGCAGCTGATAGAGCTGCTGTCTCAAGGGTACAGTGACCAGTGTTCAGTCCTGATGTCCTGTGCCATCACTGTGGAGTTTGCAATTCTCCCTGTAACAACATAGATTTACTCCGGGTGCTCTGGATCCTTCCCGCATTCCCGTGGATGCGTGTGTTAGTAGGATAATAGGCCAGTGTAAATTGTCTCTTGGTGCGTAGGTAAGTGGTAGAATCTGGGAAATGTTGGAATGGGAACGTGGTCTGAGTGAAATGGGATAAGTGTCAGTGGACGTTTGAAGGTTGGCATAGACTCAATGGTCCCAATGGCATGTTGTCTCTGATGAATCCTCTATGGCACTGGATACCTAACAAAAAAAACGGAGAGACCAGAAAACAATTTAGCAATGGTTTTGAAGACTTACAGAGCAGAACAGGCTGTGCCTCCAGCCAAGCATGGATCCAAAACAATGGAAAATTATCCAGATATGTCCAGTCCAGAAGGAGGAGGACAATTTGAATTTGCACAATTACTGAGCAATCAGCCCACTTTCCAACATCAGCAAAGTCCAAGAATGGCACCGAGCTGAATTCTGGAAGCAATAAGGGAATCGTTGCCTTTGGCCTGAAGACAGGAGTTAACTGCATGCGGCATCAGGAACCTAGTGAGAATGAAGCCCATGGGTATCAAGGGGAAAATATTCCAATGGTTAGAGCCAAAGAAAAATAGTTGTTTGTGTTTGAGATATCAATACAGGATTCCACAGGGAAATTCTCTAGGTCACTTCTACCTGCCTCATCAGTTTTCTTCCTTTCATCATAAAGTCAACAGTCATGATGGATGCTAAGGATTTTTGAATATTCAATTCCATTGAGAACATCCATGCCACGAAGGGCTGTAATGTTGCTTACAACATTTGTGCCACTAACATAACAAGCACTGACCATCTCCAACATGTGATATTCAATGACATTACCACGGTTAATTTCCCCATGTTCAACATCACCATTGACGAGAAGAGCAATAGCACCAGACACATAAATGCTTTGGCTACAACAGTTGACTAGAATCATTGTTTCACTTCCTGACACCTCAAGCCTTTCCACCATCTTTGAGGCACAAATAGGAAGCATGATGCATTTGCTCAAAAGGCACCATCCACAACAAACTTGCTTGAGTGGCATCCATCTACCACCTTAAACATTCACTCCCTCCATCACCATTCATCCAATTTTCTACTAAAGGTCACTTGCCCAGGCTGCTCTGTCAATATTGTCATTAACACCTAAAAACATTTCAACTGGGTACATTTGGGAATACTACCACCTGCAAGATCCCCTCTGAGTGGCACACCATCCTGACTGGGAACAAATACCATTCCTTTATCTTTGTCGTTTCTGAACCATGGGATCCACTGGCCAAAAACATCATGGGATTGTACCAGGTTGTTCATCACCAGCTTCTCAAGGGAAATTGGTTATGGGCAATAAATGCCACTCTGGTATTTACTACCAGATTATATGTGAGATCCAGGGCTAAACAGGACTGCAATTCAAAAACATTGGCTGTAGAGAATGAGTATTTTAGCCTGGAAAGAAATATCTGTTTAAAAGAACCAAACCTCAAGGCAGAATGATGTAGGTATATCCAACTGGAAATGGATGACAAGTGATGACACTTCAGAACTGCCCTGCTGGATTATTTCAAAACACTGAAGACAGATGTCAGTGGTACAGTCGAGGTGAATCTGAGGTTTGATAAAGCAGCAGATCTGAGACTTGGGAAAGTAAACACTGGCAAAGAGATTGTAATCAAGGTGTCAGAGTCTGCCCAGGATGGAGAACTGACCGTGAATGGATTACAGTGAGGGAAGTAGATCCTCTTATAGTTTCACCATATCCAATTAAGAGAACTACTGTTGATTGAGTTTCGTGGAAATGCACCCAATGTGAGCTGTGCAACTTATTGTGAAGCTCTTCAAGGGCTTTTGGGTTGCAGACTGTGTATTGAGCAAGAACACCAGGTCTTTTTTGTGGGTTGACTTATGACAAAAAATACAGTAAAACTCAGATAACCTGGAATTTGACGGTTGGAAATCCTAATGTCCAGCATCTGGTTCATTCATTGATCTTTAATGTGAACTAAGATTGCAGAGTGCCAGCAGGCTGTGCAGAGAGACAAGGTCCAGAATGAGGCTGACCTGGGATCCGAGCTGTGACTGGGTCTGTGACTGGAGCAGGGGCTGGGGTCCGGAACACAAGAGATCTGGAATGTGGGAGGATTTGCAACTAAAGATCGAATCTGGAGTGCTGGTCTATTTCCTGCTGCCTTTACTCCCACCAGATTCAATGGAAATGTTATTACATGTCTGTGTAATGTGTGAAAGAAATGAATAAAAGTGTGTTCGGGTTATAATAGAAATAATATCCAATGACAAGTCAATTGTAAAGGGAGCCTTGTTTTAAAGTTAATGGATGTGCATGGTAGCAGACATTTCAGACTCCCGTTATAGGAATGCTAGATGCTCAAGTTAACCACACCTCAGGAGTGATTTCCACAGTTTCATTTTGTATGTGGCAGAAAAATTGCAATAATTATCGAGGATTATAACCAATAGCAAATATTACTTACCAATACAGCGTGGAGGTTTTGACCATTCCCCACCAGAACATGTAATTTCTTTTTCTCCTTCCAAAGTGTAGTAATTCTGACACTGATATGTTACTTTCTGACCATGCTTATATGGTGGTTTAGAGATTCCCACTGTGTCTCCATTTTCTATTGCAGGTGGAAAACTACAGGCTTGAGTTGAATCTAATGAATGAGATACAAATAGAAGTTTCTTATTAATTCTTTAAACTGCATTGCA
The DNA here is from genome assembly GCA_030265395.1 of Rhina ancylostomus. Taxonomy (NCBI): domain Eukaryota; kingdom Metazoa; phylum Chordata; class Chondrichthyes; order Rhinopristiformes; family Rhinidae; genus Rhina; species Rhina ancylostomus. The sequence goes on along the minus strand of JARFYF010000063.1, from coordinate 49,955,047 downwards.
ACTAAAAAATCATTCCTCGTCTGATGTGATTGGCAGTAATTTTTCAAGAAGTCAGCAGGGGGCAAGTTACAAGGCTGCTTATGTATATATGTGCTAAATACTTGATGTATGATGGCCAGAAGACCATAGCTGTAGCTATTTAAGCCGGTTTATTCTTTTCTATCACACTGAGAGTGAGCAAAGTAGCCAATATTAGTGAAGTGCAGACCATGAAGAAGTGTCATATAATTGAATGGCTGCAGAGAAAATGCTGACCTGACTTATCGTCAGATCTCAATAGTTTTCATGGTAGACATTTTAAATTGTATCTAAGGTCAATCTAATTCACTTGATTTTTCTCCGTGTTAGTGTGGAAAGCTCTGGGGAGAGACGCCAGCCTGTCCTTCCACTCTAAAGATCTGACATAACACATTTCCTCCTGATCACTCCTGTTGTCACCATTTGATTATTGATTTCACCTGGAGGATAATCGCATGTTGGAGGCTGTGACCATTTCCCATCAGCACATATTACCACATTTGATCCTTTCTGAATGCATCCAGCATAACATTCATAAGTTACTTTGTAGGTTTCCTCAGATCTGGTCTCTCCATGCTCTACCACTGGATATGGATCTCTACACACAGCATGCTTATCTGGAAAGCATGAAAACATTTTGAAATTGTCCTCTCAAGTAATTATATTTCCCAGTCTTTGCATTATTTTTTGTAAATAAATAATAAAATTAGATATCACTTGACATGGTACAGAAAAGACTACGAATTGAAGTAGTGTTATCCACAAACTCTGTTTATTTCCTTTTCAGAAGGTGGAGATATGTGGAGAGGACAGATCAGTATTCCATGCCGTGCTAAAATGCCTTTGAGAAATTATTTGTGAGGTGCCTTTTTGAATTAATCCAGCTCCACAGTACAGGTTAAGATCATGAAAACACAAGAAAATAGGAGGAGCAGTGGCCAACTTCAATAATGTGCTACCAAAATACTACCAGCACATCTCCTGTCCCATCCGGGGGCCTGAACACCCTCAACCATTGCTACACAACCATCAAAGATGCCAACTGAGCTACCCCCCTGACCACACTTTAGTAAATCAGACCACCAGGCTGTGCTCCTTCTCCCTGCATACAAACCTGAAACATGAGGATCCAGTACAGAAAGTTGTACTGTGCCGGTCTGAGGAAATAGATAAGCTTCTACATGACTGCTCTGTTGGTAAACTGGACCATATTTAAAGACTCAGCAGCCCACCTAGATGAGTATGTCACCATCATCGTGGATGATATGGACAAGTGTGTAGAGGACTGTGTATGAAAGAGGTCAATCCGAGTGTTCCCAAACTGGAATCCTTGGAAGAACTGGGAGATCCACTCCCTACTGAAGTCCAGGACTGCAGCATTCAAATCAGGTAACCCTGACCAATAATGAAGCTATCAGGGATGCCCAGAGACAATACCAGTCCAAAATTGAGTCCCAGACGAGCCGCCAGTTGTGGCAGAGCTTACCTGCTAATGACAGGCTTCAAAATGATGTCAGGCTGCATCGGCAACAACGGTGCATTCCTTCCCGATGAGCTTAACGCAGTCTATGAATGCTTTGAACTGAAGGGGGTTGGTATATCACCACCCACCCATGCAGCCGCCAATGCAGCTAAACCCACAGACACTGGTGCAGATATCAGAACAGCCTTCCGGAGAGTGAAACCGGGGTAAACATCTGGCCCGGATGGTGTCCTTGGACCTGTCCCCTGATCTTGCACAGATCAACTGGCTGGTTATCTGCAGATATTTTTAACCTCTCCCTACTTCCATCTGAGGTTCCCACCTGCTTTAAGAATACTGCTCTCATCCCTGTACCTAAGAAGAAGAAAGTATAGTGTCTTAATGACAACCATCCAATGGCTCTGACATCCACCATCATGAAATGCTAACCTTAACACTGATCCACACATCAGCTCCAGCCTCCCAGACAACCTCAATCCATTCCAATTTGCCTACTGCCAAAGCAGGTCTATGGCGAAGCCATCTTCCTGGCCCTACACTCACTTCTGGAGCATCTGGACAGTAAATACTCATTCGTTAGACTATTGTTTACTGACTGCAGCTCCACCTTCAATGCTATAATGCCAAGCAAGCTCATCTCCAAATTCCGAGACCTGGGACTCAACACCTCTCTTTGCAACTGGATCCTTGACTTCCTGACCAACAGACCGTAATCAGTGCGGATGGGCAGCAACACCTCCACCACAATTATCCACAAAACTGGTGCCCCTCAAGGCTCTGGACTCAGCCCCCTTCTTTACTCCCTATACATTCACGACCATAAAGCCAGATTTTGCTCTACTCCATCTACAATTTTGCAGGTGACACCACTGTAGTGAGCCAAATCTCAAATAACAAGGAGTCAGACTACAGGAAGGGGATAGAGAGCCTAGTGGTACAGTGCGATGACAACAAACTTTTCCTCAGTGAAAACAAAACAACAGAGCTGGTCATTGACTTCAGGTAGGGGGGCAGTGCAGACACTCCTTCAACGATGCTGAGGTCGACAGGCTTGAAAGCTTCAAGTTCCTCGGAGTGAACAACAGCAAAGGCCTGTTCTGGCCCAACCATGTGGATACCATAGCCAAGAAAGTGCACCAGCACCTCTACTTCCTCAGGCGGCAAAAGAAATTTGCTATATCCCTTTTGACCCTCACCAATTTTTATCAAACACCATAGAAAGCAGCGAAACAAAGGAAAGCAAAGAAAGCATCGCATCTGGATGCATCACGGCTTGGTATGGCAACTGTTCTGTACAAGACCACAAGAAACCGCAGAGAGCTGTGAACACAACTCAGCACATCAGGGAAACCAGCCTCCCCCCGATGAACTCTGTCTACACTTCTCACTGCTTTGGTAAAGCAGCCAGCATAATAAAAGACCCCACACACCCCAGACATTCTCTCTTCTAACCCTTCCATCTAGCAGAAGTTACAAAAGCCTGAAAGCACATACCAGCAGGGTGAAGGACAGCTTCTATCCTACTGTTATAAGACTATTGAATAGCTCCCTAGTTCAATAAGATGGGACCTTGACCTCACAATCTACTGTTACAGACTAGGTTACAATTAGTGAGGTCCCTTTAAGATATAGTGTGTGTGTGTGGGGGGGGGGGGCGTGCTTACATCAACAGAAGATAAGAACGTCATGATGTTGTTGTTGGAACAGCCAGTCGGAGTCAGTTTGGTCATCTGAAGGAGAGAGATACACAAGAA
>JARFYF010000063.1:49692644-49705547 GCA_030265395.1 Rhina ancylostomus | reverse complement strand
GATGCTGGAATCTAGATGAAAAACATGATGATGCTGGAGGAACTCAGCAGGCCAGGCAGCATCCGTGGAGAAAAGCATGCGGTCAACGTTTAGGGTCAGGACCCTTCTTCAGGACTCAACAAAAGAGTTATTTTAATTGCAACAGAATTATTTTCAAGAATCAAACAGTAGATATTTTGGTTGGATGCAGTGGATAGTTATTTGCTGGACATGGATTCAAAAGGATTTGCTGGTCTCCCCTCGGACAAAAGAAAATGGATCTATCTATTGAACAAACAGTCCCTTAACAACAGTACTCGCAACAACAATAAAGTCAAACTGGAATCATGCTATTCATCTTATCACAGGACATCGTACTGCAAAATGGGTTAGGTTTAAAAAAATTGTGACCTTCCAAACATATTCACAGATTAATTTTGGGAAGGACAGCATTATGGACATAGTACTCAACAGGCTGAATGGCATCATCTTATCATTTGTGGGTGATGCTCTGACGATAACAATATACAATATTTTGAGCAGCTGAGCCAACAAGTAAAAATAATTTGGCCAATGGCTTAATGAAAATAGTGAAAACACAAAATGTTGGTGATACCTGATAAGATCAGGCAGCATATGGGGAAAGATGGGTCTTCAACAAACAACTCTGAGTTAATTTGTTTAAGTTACATTCATATCATTTAATTATTATCTAGAAAATTAGGGACTGAAAATTACATTTAAATATCTCTGAATTCTAATGTTCAAGAAATGATTTCACCCCAGAAATGTTCCAGGTTTGTTCGAAAACTGAGAGATTGGCTTGGGTTCCCGTTATGTGTTATGAGTATTTTAATGAATATGCATAATTCATTGGGCTGCTGCTAAAAGCTTTGTCTAATGTTGTGAGCTAAAAGTTTTCAATACATCAGGAAAGAAAGGATAACTGTTGAATGCATTCAGTGGATGATTCCTTATTGTATTGTGTTATGAATCAGTATTAACCCACATCCACCTCCTGGGGGTACCCTTGGAGAAAGTTCCCTTCCAGCTCACATTCTTCAAAAATCTCAACACTTTGGCTGTTAGGTTGCTGCAAAATTTCTGAAGTTACTGATCAGCTCAACCAATCCCTCGCTTTATCATCGGATCATTCTGGACCACCTCAAGCAAAGTTGGTTCACAATTTCATCTCCTCCAAGATTATCGTAGAATGCAAAAATGACCCACGACATTTTTTGCGATGCAAGCTGTGTTCTTCAACCTCTTCATTCATGATTGAAAATGAGACTTCCCTGAAATGCATGTGAGGAGCTCACAAACATCTTTTAAGTGAATATTGAGACCATCTGGTCTACTGCTTCTCTTCTTGCTCCTAACTCACTTGGCTAATCATCCATTATTCCCTCTATCCCTAATTCCAAACTTAGATCTTCCTTGTTGTCCCCTTTGTGCAATCATCTTGCTACTGACACTCACTTTCTGCTCCCATGATGCACTGATCTACTAACCAGCCAACTTATCTTCATGGCTCCTGTTGATATTGTTAATGGCCCCATCACCCCTGGTACTGACTTTCAAAGCAGCCATCATCACTCATCGACTTCATTTGCCCTCCTGTCCTTGCAAACTGCTGTCCCATTTCCAATCTCCTTTTCCTCTCCAAAGTTCTCGAATGTGATGCAGTTTCGCAAATTTGTGCCCATCTTCCCTGGAACCTTTTGTTTATATTGCTCCAATCAGTGGTGATCAAAGTTACTAATGACATCTTATATGGATGTGACCAAAGTAATCTATCTGCCCCAGGCCTCCCAAACTACAACCGTTGACATGGTCAATCGCCCAGCCTTCTTTCATCTGGTTCTATTCTAATCCAGAGTATCACCATCAATGTCCTCTCTTCCCAGGGTCAGAGCATTAGCCCTCGTATTTCCCCAAGGATCTATTCTAGTCTTCCTCATTCTATTCTGCATAATTGGTGATTGCAGAGTGTAAGTTTTCTATCTGTTAGCTAATTATCATTTATTTCCATTCTGATTTTCTAAATACACTGTATTAATAAACTGGGACTCTAAGATAAACTGGCAAAACACTACCGCTTAAATGTTCAACGTATCAACATGCAAATCATAATATTTGTTTTAGAGAGGTGTAAATCTGTTTAAAATGGTCCGTTAATACCTGTGCTAAGGAAACAGGAATTTCAAATAGATCAATTGTTTACACATTATGATTCTGCTGTCCTATCAGCCAAAGTTTAAAGGTACAATATATGTATTTTACGAGGATGTGTCTTTTCTTTGATATATCTCTATTGACGGCTTTGTCAGGTAGCTGCAGAGTTCATTGTCAATTAATCACATTTTTAAGAAATATTTTAGTCAAGTTAAAATTTCACTTGTCTCTAGATATCCAAACCGATTTGAATTTGAGAACTGCAAGCAACTCTGACACAAATTTACCGAAACTGTGATTCTGCAAAGTGAATATTTCATTCTCGCTGTCAATCCCCTGACTGACATTTCTTTGTATTTGCACATGTTATTCCTTAAAACTGCTCCACTGTCTGTACTTTGATAGTAATATTAGTGTCATTTCTTTGTACATCTGCACACAATCTCCAACTATATTTCAACTTGCATTACAATGTAGGCAACTGAAATCAAGATCAACTATTTCCCCCCAAATGGTGGACATGTTATTTTGAAACTGACTTATAGTTCATATGTTTTACAACATTCATAAATCAGTTGGATTGAGCAATGCTACTTTGATTGTAGGACCAGGTTCCTTAATGTGCAGGGATAAAATATTGCTTTTGATCTTCAATCTCAAGACAAGTTATTTGAAGAAATAGGTAGTTCAGAGGCAGATGGGCTGAAGAAATACTGATAACATAAATGCATTGTGAAAAAACATGGTTTGGACAGTATTTCTACTATGAAATTTAACTGGTATTTGTGAATAAGCAAAATGATAAATTCAACACCAGTCATTTCTGTAATATTTACAAATCTCACACAATATGTATTTGTCACTCTCGCAGAGAAAAGGGGAAAATGAAGAACAACAATATTTGTCTATTCATACCAATTTCTTGGGAATATTTTTTTCCATTTCGCAGTCACTAGGTTCTGCAGTATTGTTGAGATTGTACCACAGTCTCTTCCCTGGAATTAAAAGACTGATCAGCATCAGCTATATAACGCAACCTTAAAGTTTCAAGTTAATATTGTTAGACTAAATGCCATGACTCATCTCATTTACTTTTGGATAGGAATTTTCAATTTTTGTATTTTCTTTTTGTTAGAAAGTATTCTGAGTTAGTATCCCAACAAAGACATCATTCCAATCCTTATTTCCTCTGTTACATACCCTGCCATCTATTCAGATTGTTGCTTAAAAGAATTCTTGTGAAGAAATAATTTGTTATATAACTATATATGAGATAGGTGATAGCAAACATTAAAGAAAAATTGATTTAAATAATGTATGGAAATTGGAATCTCACTCTATCATCTGAAATTGACATAGAAATCACAAATTATAAAAGGCACAACTATAGCTTACATTAAACCAAAACCAGCTTGCACGGTAACCAAAACATTAGTGCTTTTAGAATAGTTCTTTTCCTCTCCTGGTTCTGCATGTTTCATTGAAGTTTATAATGCATTAATGGGAAATATACAGCACAAATGAAGCATGCCTTATTATACCTTGTCTTCAAATTGAAATAGAAGTCAATTACTTTAGCATTTCACCTTAGGGTTAAATACAAGATCCATTAATCCTGTTTATAAATTTTTTTTCTGCTGTTGTAATGTGGATCTACAGCTACCCTAAGTTTTGTGAAAATAATTTGAAAGTTAAAAACGTTAATGCATGTTGTGATCAGTCAACACCAAAAGGAAACCCAGTTTTGCAAGTGCCAATTTTCTTGAGATTTTTATTTGCAATGTTCTGCCATAATTGTGCTGAAAACTTCTTGTACATGATATATTTTAGAATGTTGTTTCAATTTTGTATTTGATTTTAAAGACAAACTGTACAACATCTTTTGAATGTAGATATTTGATGTTTAGAGCAATTTAAATGACTGTAAATAAATTGTGAAGCAGAATAAACTATCTTTCCCTAGTGAATAATCTTCCATTGCTCAGTGGTTCATTTGCAAATATCTCTGTTTATGATTTACATAAAAACTGTTTGAACTGGCTCACACTATCATCTTAATGCAACAAGTGGTTAAAGACCTAAATCACACCTTACTTTTCACAAAAATATTAACTTGTACAATATCTTATTTGGTGTCTGTCTGTATCTGCTATTTTTATTTTGTGAAGCATTTTTAATAACATAAACAGTATCTCCTACAGATTTCTATGTGTAATTTTCTCCATTATGCAAGACTTGGGAGATGGAACAAATTAAAGGCTAACTGCAGGTTCCTGTTCAAACAGAAGCTGAATTAAACTGACAGCTAAGTCATTCAGCTCTATCTAAATGATATGGTTGCGTTTCATTTTATTTTATGTAATTGCACCTTTGTTCAAAAAGCACTCCATGTTCCCTGATTCAAGACTCCTCATCTTCTATGAACTGTTGTAGACAGTGGCAGTAAGATTTCAACATGTTTGTAATTTCAGTTGTGTGCACACTAGTGCCACTCAGCAGACAGGGCAGTGAGTGCACTGCATACACATACACGCACACACACACACACACACACACACACACACACACACACACACGAGTCCTGCAGAGCAGGCAGCTGCTGATGTTAACCTTCATGCAATGTTGACTTGACATCACCTTTCTCATGCTGGGAGGTGAGAATTCACTGACCGCCTCTGTATTTTCCAGACATATGAACACACAAGTTTGGAACAAGAATAGGTCAGATCTGATTGGAAATCCAACATGTTCACTGTTTCTTTTTACACAGGTGCTGCCTGACCTATTGTGTTTCTCCAGCATTTTCAGTTTTTATTTCAGATTTCCAGCATCTGCAGTCTTTTTCAATTTGATTTTCGTTGAGGTGACTTGATGCCTGAAGTCTGCTCCGCTATTAAATGTGATGATAGCTGATCCAATTGTAACCTCAAATCGCATTCCTATTCTACCTGTCTACTTCTCTAGGTATCTGTCTACCCTTGCCTTAAAAATATTCAGAAACTCTGCTTCCACAATGCGAGGACGAGACCTCCAAAGGCTCACTTTTGAAGCAGTAAGAACCTCTCCAACTGCAAGTTCTAAAGGGTTCCGAAATGATTTGCAGGTTTGTTGGGGGTTGAACATGAGTGGAAAAGATTATAGAAAATTGTGGATTTAAATCTACATGGAGAAGGTTATCATCCTATGGCAGTTAAGTACAGATTAGGGTTACATATCTTTGCGCCTGGCTCCTTCAAGTAATAGCATCTGCCATACCTTCTAGTTCGTACTTCATTGGAAAGTGACAGTGCAATTCATCTCATCCTGAGCAAAAAGCGAGCACTCTAGACTTTACAAACAACGGTGGGCTTCCTCAGTCATTTAGATGTCTGCGATAGTCCAGATTTCTTTTTCTACTCCTCTAAACATTCCCTCGCTCCACTAGAGCACAGGAACAGAGGAACTTTGGGACATGTGTGCAAACCTTCAAAAGGAGATAATGGATTGAGAAAGAGGTGAAAAGAAACAAACATGATCCTGGGCTTTATAAATGGAGTCAAAGGATGCAAACAGAAAGATGTTTCATTCACCCCATATGAAACACTGTTTGAACCATAACCATGGTATTGTGTGCACTTCTGTGTACTGGATTCAAGGAAGGAGTGAGGGCTTTACAGTGGAGAGGCTGGGGCTTGGGGCCTTCTCCTGAGAGGAGAAATATTCAAAATCATTTTAGATGTAGACATTGTAAAGAAAGAGTAATTCTTTTTCCATAAGCGGAAGGATCAGAAACAAGATACAATGAGAAGGAGATTGGAAGAACGAGTTAAGAGGCATTCCTTTACTTAGCTTTAAAGTAGGGGAATGCCTCCCATTTCAACTTGTACCATGCCCGAATGATAATGTCCATAACTTGAAATAATCTCTTTCAATCCAGGTGCTGTAATTGAGTCTCCAAACTCACTTTGTGTTAAAAGGAGATTTAGGAAAAACTTTCTTATTGATCGAGAACACAGAGTTTGGAAATGTGACAAGCAGGACTTTCAAAAGCTATTTATCCACGTATTACAAAGGAAAAGAAACACATAGCTGCAGGAAAAAAGGCTGGTGAACTAACTAATAGGATGGCCTTTACAAGAAGCTGGTTTGGGCTCAATGGGTCAAATTACCTCTTTCTGTGCTGTGGTTGCGATTGATTGAGACTGTTGTGAAGTGATGGTGGTATATTTAATGGAGCACTGTGCATGAGAATTAGAGGTGTGATTATCGTTATGGTATTTGCTAATATGCTTACTGACCTTCATTGCACAGGCAAGATCGATGAAACTTTTCCAGCACAGTGTCCATGGCATTGATGCTTCACCCCTCATGATGACTTGGTTTCATGATGGATATCTGTGGTTTCTAGGCACAGATGACTTCTCTCCCTCCTGTATTCCAAGATGACAAGAAAATTAGGATGAACTCTTGCCCATGCTCCATCATGGCTTCCACTAATTCTTGGTTCCAGTAGTGGTTTGAGGCAATGGGCATCTCCCCATTTAAGAAGCAGGCACAGCTTCAATCTATGGTGGTGAGCTTTGACTAATGCTTGTCATCTGTGAATAAGTGAGAAAACTGAGGGAAAATTGCCAAACTGGCTGTGGTCACACCTCGCACAAAGCAATGTGTTTGTGTTCGTTGGAGATCACTCTTCTCATCCCTGGGAAAACATCTAGGTTGTGCTCAGCTTCTTACTCATTAAGCTTCCTTCCATTGTAAAATCAGATGTGGAGGATGTTTCCTAATGTTGCCACTGTAACAATCTATTATAATGGAGTAGGAATAATTTTGCATGATCTGTACAGGGTCGGAGAGGTACTGGTTATTAACACATCACATTTCCATCACACACATTCCATTGCTATACAATTTCTGTCCTGTTGTAAACATGGGTCCACAGCTATTAAGTAAGGGAATTCCTCCCATTTCAAGCTGTACCATACCTGAATGATAATGTCCAGAACATGGAATAATCTCTTTTAATCAAAGTGATGCAGTTGAATTTCCAGACTAACTTCATGATAAAATGAATAGCCTTCAATAGAAAGGTGGATACATCTGTGAAAGGGAGTTATCTTGTTGGAATTTGATTAGGAAAAATGGGAGCTTCCAGTCTTTCACAAAAATACCTGCAAGAAGTGGCTGGGAGGAAAGCCCTCTCTTTTGCAATGTATATTCTTTGTCATTTGGATTTCTTCATCATACCATTTACAGCAAGATTACCAGAGGGTTCAAAATTAAGGACTCAGAACTAATTGACGGCATGTGTGATGATCCGTACTAGAGATTAATATTGACATCCTGTAAATCAGAAGACATTACAAACTGCTTTGTGAGTTTGGGTGCATGGGAACTTGCAATTTCTACGACTGTGATGCATTGGATTGTTTTGGAAAACTCCCACACGTTTAACGTGAATATCAAGTAATCTCATTTTCTGCAGGCTCCAAAAAGCAAGGAAAATAGAGAGGTGTACATTTAAAAGTGAATCCAAGACTGAGAACTATGGAATGAGAGATGCCCAGAACTGAATGGATTCTGCAGAGAGTGAAAGTATGAACAGGGAAAACTTAAATAAAGAAGGGCATTCACACCCCAAAGAGAGCATCTTGGCTTATCCATAAAAATGATTATTGGCACAAAGTACATATTTTCAAATAACATTTGGACTGGTAATGCAAGCATGGCAGTAGGTCGGTCAAAACAGGTAAGATCAAATTTGGAATTATACCCACATATAATGAAAACAAAGTGATATATTTGATGCAGTGTTAGTCTGCAGCTTCAGTGAAAGATGTATTGGTTTTATTGTGAAGAGGCATAAAAGTTACAAGAACCAGCAGAGTGATATTATTTCTCAGGTCACCTACCATTTATGCATTTAAATTACACATCACCTGCCCAGTTTGAGGTTTAAAGCTGCAATGCAATTTTCTGCCAAGAAATACCCAGTTTACAATGGGAGCACTTTTCTGCATCTAGATTGGCACAAATGAATTCCTCCTGCAGTTCAACCTCTAAAGTTGTGTAGCTGCTAAATGCATCAGGAACCATGATTCTGGTTTAATGCACATTTCAGCAGTCCTGTTTGCAAAATATTGTGTATGTTTATTACAACTAATTGGTTGGAACTTTTGAACTACAAGTAACCCTACCACTTTTGCACCCAAGTTGAGGCCAGGCTTGTACCAGCGCCTATGTGATGCCGTCTTGGCATGTGATCTTGCAGAGAAATGTCATCCTGACCCTGTTCCTCCAATGTTCTGAGTCTTCTGTCATAGACTGGGCCAATTTCATTAAGTGCCAAGGTTGCTATTACAAATGCCAGGTCTTTGAGATATTTTCATAGGTACATTTGTGCCAATTAGTTCAAAAAGAGACAGTGTTTCCTCTTAGTACATTTACTACCTACTGTCTAATTAACATGTGTGAGGTTCAACAAAGTAACATGAAGATATCCCATTTAATGCAAGGAGTGCTTCAGCATGCTACAGATACCTTATGCATTGACACCTTGTATCATTTGGAAGATAATCTGAAATGGTATCCTTGAAGAATGTTTCCCCACAAAGATTTGGTGACCTTTGTGTGGAAATGTCCTCTTTTCCTGATGCTTGCTGCCATCATGGATCCAGCAGCTGCTAATGTCATCAAACTGGCTGAGCAGCCAATGACATTAAAAGAGTTTCACAAATAGCAAACTGGAGGGAAAAGCACAATGTTTTAATTAACCCTACAAGCAGTTTACAGAACACTAAGATAAATAAAAATGTAACAACTAAACTCATATTTTGAAATATTTATGAGACATACAATATATTTATTATAAAATTAGCTCTTTTAGGGCCAGAAAATGTGTTAAGCAGTAATTATGGCTCAGTACCGTATTAAAATACGGCACGGTAGCGTAGTGGTTAGCACAACGCTATTACAACACCAGCGACCCGGGTTCGATTCCTGCTGCTGCCTGTAAGGAGTTTGTACGTTCTCCCGTGTCTGCGTGGGTTTCCTCCCACATTCCGAAGATGTACGGGTAGATTAATTTGGGGTTTAAAATGGGTGGCGTGGACCTGTTGGGCCAGAAGGGCCTGTTACCATGCTGTAAATTTTTATTAATTAAAAAAAAAATTAGTAAATCATCTCTTTTTAGGAATGCAAGGAGTGATGAAAGGCCTGATGAACATTGATAATCTAAGTGGAAATTTGGCTAGGTGACAGACCTGTTGAGTAAACATTTATTAATTGAATGAATTGAAGGAATGTTTTTCATATGGTCAGATCTTAACCGGGGCAGGGATCTCCAAGATGGATACATAAGGGTTACACAGAAAGTAATGTCAGAACTGGCTAATCAGGCACCTTCATGCTTTGGATTGGTTAAGAGTTGATAACTGAACCTCTGTACATAGGTGGAATTGTTCCACCTCATCTCTAAAATGCTATGTTTTGTTACTGAGAGGGAATGAACACATCACATCTATAAGGTGATTGGATCACTTTCCTTCCTGCAGGGGAAAGATTGATCAATAAACACTTTCCTGTATGAACTAAGTACGACTCCACAGCAAGTTTACTGGTGTGAGAGGCAGAGTTTTGAACCACTGATCCAGAGACTCAGGTTTGAACCTCACCACGACAGCTGGGGAAACTTAAATCCAAGTAGTTGAATAAACTGAAATTAAAAACTAAATTCTCAGTAATTATTGCCAAGACCCTATTTGGTTCAGAGAAGGAAGTTTGTCATCCTTATCTGGTCTGCCTCATGTGCAGCTCCAGACTCTCCAAATTGATTGACATCTTTAGATCAACAAAATGTAATTAGTGATAATTTTTCCAATTTGCTTCCAGTTTCATATGCAAATTGTGGATGCACTTTTTTGCATGTGCTGATATGTAAAATGGTCAGTGCAATGACACAGGCATGCTGGAAATAAGTAGTGCAGGGAGCTGCTGATGTCAAACAGCCTCCTCAGTTTGGGGTAATCAGGGATGGTTGGTAAATGTGAGCATTACCAATGTGTCCCATGATAAAACAAATTAAATAGGTAACGCATGTCTGGATGAGGGTCTCAGCACAATGTTGGCCAAGGCAGGGAAAAGGAGTTGTGTCTAGAAATTTAACCGCGTGACATTCTTTATCTCAGTTTTATGGATTTGAAAATGGATTCTTTTCCAGAGTGAAATATAGCAATATCTTTCTAGGTCATGTCAATTTAGACCAGAAATTTGCTCAAGCACTTTGATAGCCTGAGTGCCTGCCGTGAAACTGCCTTAGTCACATAAAGGCGGAGTCATTTGTCATGCAAAGCTCCTTTGGAGACATGTAGCAATGACTAGTCTTCACACCTCACCACTCTCTCAGATTTTGGTAGGATGTTTGCTTTGAGTTTCAGGTCCGTAATTACTCCCTTTCCAGCACCTGGCTCTCAAACTGTCCTTACCGCCGCAGTTCATCTCCACCACTTTGTACCAGCGAAGTGAAACGTTTGACCACTTTAAAACATCAGTGATAAATTACCTCAATAATAGGTCAGGGAACCATACTGTGCATTAAAAGTAGGCTGAAGCGGATATTCCACCAAGGACCATTTTACGATGAATTTTGACTAGTAATGAATTTAGCAGGTAAGATGATAACTTTTACTGCCACTTTGCAGTAAAATGCAGTGTTATAATATGAATTATTATTATTTCAAAACTGAAATAGAATCTAAAACATTTAATTCTGAAACCTTTAGATCTGCTCAATGCAAATTAGTGATTATGTTTCCATTTTGCCTCCAATTTCATATGTAAATCGTGAATGTACATTTTTAGTTGTAAAATGGTCAATACATTGACACGGTCATGCTGGAAATATACAGAGCAGGCAGTTGCTGATGTCAAACCTTGCACATATTTGTTTAGTGCCATTGCTTCCAAATTGCTCCAATTAATGCCATATGTGGGTGTACCCAGGGAACCAAGCATTTAGCAGCTCGAACACTTCCACCTGTGGCAGTTAAAGAAATCCTCAATGACTTGCAGTTTTGATGCATATTGATTGCAAGTACAGTTGATTGGAGAAAAGCATGTTAATTGTTTTGTCTAAAGAGGTAAAATTCTGCAGGGGAATGCTTGTAGCTGAGGTTAAATATAAAACGGCGAGAAGTAACTTCATCCATACCAGAACTGGAAGGACTGATGGCCAATCCTGTGGACCTCCAATCTGATAAAAGACAAGTGGAGGATCTATAGAACAGGCTAACTGACTGGAAGAGGGGAATGGGTAGGGGGAGAAAAACCCTCAGCAGCAGGCCACATTCTCCTTGTGTCTTTACAAAGAAGCTTCCTGAGTGAGGAGCAGTCCTTGTAGGTATGATAAAGCATCAGTTTAATTACTTCCCTTTAATTCCAAGTGGAGCAGCAGAAAATGTGTCAGACCACATTATTTCAGAAAGGATATAGCTGTGGATTTGTAAACATTTGCCAACACTACCAGCTGTTTTTCTTTGAAGTTTACTTAATTTTATCCCAAATGCCTTCGTATAATCAGAGATTGAGGTGAAATTCAAATCCATCCATTATGTACTCCATCTTGTCTCCCATTTTAGATTGGCCTTCTGGGTACACTGTGACCTTTGGACAACTGACTGTCACAGTGTACTGCCATGGATACCTGCCTGTAACCAGTGGTGATTCAAATGTCAATATGGTCTGAGAGATTTTATTAATTTCATTATGTTTACACACATGGTGTCTGCCTTGGTTTGTCAGATGTTTGGATATTTTCACATTAAAGGCTGCATCCAATTGCAAGTATAGTAGTTGGTTTTAATTTGGGAGCCAAATTCATGAACATAATTAAATCTCCAAAAGGTGTTTCTGACATCACTTTTACTTACATGGAAGATAGTAAAACTGAGTTAAATTAGGACACAAAAGCCTGGAAATCGGGGTGCATCTGAAATTTTTTTTTCTGGAGTGAACCGTGATTATAACTTGAATTGCAGCACTCCAGAAATTCACCAAGGCTCTTCTAATCTTTGTAAAGACACAAGGAGAATACACCCTTCCCCAACTGAGACAATTTCCATGTTGTTTGTGCACTGTAAAATGTCATTCACAGGTATTTCCATACAGCACATTGACATGAGAATGGCTGTCACTAACATCCCCAGGACAACTGTCTTCAAAATGCTTTGCAAAATGAAGGTCCACTAAGATATGTCCTCTGATTATCTTTGACCTTTCAGGTTTAATCTAACATGGCACTGACCCCCTTAATCCTCTGATCTCATTCCCGACTCTCTGATTGTCCAAAGCCCATGATGGAGGCCTCAATCTCCTTCATCTTCCCAGCCTACTTACCTCATCTTTGATGCCCCCCACCTCCTTCCCCACTCCACCCTTATCTATCACCTACATAACCCAGAACCTTCCCTCCTCTGATCTTGCTAATACCAATGATCACCACCACCACCTCAATTCCCTGCTTCCCCTATGCGCACAAACCAATTTACTTACCCAACCCTATCTATGGCCTATGCCAACTGCTTTTCTTATTCCCTGGGTCCCAGCATTGTCCTAGGGTGGCCCATTTTCAACCACACTGGACTTTAGTAGCTCCTAGGGTCTTGCTAAAATCTCCAGTGACTGGTCCACAGCTGGAGGTGGGTGCCCTTTTGCCACACTAGAACATATGTTTTGGAAACTCAAATTTAGACCTTTTTTTTAAAATCAGGAAAT
>JARFYF010000063.1:49614874-49626088 GCA_030265395.1 Rhina ancylostomus | reverse complement strand
CCATAAGGTGAAGCCTTCACCGACTTCAAAGGAAATCGGGCACCCTAACTGTTGTCATGCAACCTGGTCTCCAAGCTTTCAGGCAAAGGTTTTGCAGCCACATGAGAAGAATTTCAGTCTGTGTGGTTTGAAATTTTCCCTACAGACCTGAATTTTATAATGAAAAATTCCTTTCCTCAAGAATGCAAGCTGAAGGATTTACTTCCTGGACAGTGGACACCAATGGAAAACTTCACTGCTGCTCCCCAAGTGCATCTGTGAATAACATCAACAGCAAACCATTGTGACAATTTGGGTTTCAAATGATATTTTTCTTTAGCTATGTTCAGGGCCACATTGGAGATGCACTGAAGTGGTACAATTAGGATCAGCGAATTATGCATGAAGATAGTAGTTAGTTAGAAGTTCACCATCATCTTTAAGGATATTTTCTTAAAACAAGCTTGCTAATTGCTTTCACTTTTGTATCCATAGGTATAGTCACCTTGCCTTGCACCACACATTCA
Source organism: Rhina ancylostomus (assembly GCA_030265395.1). Classification (NCBI taxonomy): domain Eukaryota; kingdom Metazoa; phylum Chordata; class Chondrichthyes; order Rhinopristiformes; family Rhinidae; genus Rhina; species Rhina ancylostomus. The sequence continues at coordinate 49,625,582 of JARFYF010000063.1, read as the reverse complement.
GATTTGTATGTAGTTTATAGATGCAAAAGTCAGTATTGAGTGCACATGCACTGCACGTATTGGCACTCCAAGGTCAACAAGGCAACTTGTTGTTATCCATCTGCCACAGAGAAAATAACTCCAACAATTATTTCATAAGGTTTGAGTCAATTGGCAACAGTTAAGTTGAACCTTGGTGAACTCAATTTGCATTCAATTTTTCCAGATTGAAAATGAGATTGGTGTTAGGTTCTGAGAGATGTAAATTCATACTCGGAAGACTCTGAAGAACTTGCAGTCAGAGGATTTCAGGATGAATGAGCAAAAGCTGAATTCTGTACTAACGAATATCCCTTAAGAACATGTTTTGTGTGGCTGTTCTCCTCCTCTTTGAAGAAAATAATTGGAAAAATATGCAGACTCAAATAATTTCTGTGAAGTTAAATCAGAACACCAAGTAATAGCAGTACCCACTGTTAATTTTAATGGTTTTAAGGAAGAGAAAAATAACAGAGTTACAACATTATTGGTGAAATTGTTGACAGGTGAATTCTTGCTACTTCTCACTGCAGAGCAAACTGCAAAGCTGGAAGGATTTTGTTTAATATAAGTAGTTCTCCAGTGCCAAGAATATGCGTATTTACATTTTTAAAATCTCAACATCTATTATCTAATGAGGAGATTCACCAGGATGTGGTCTGGATTGGAGAACTTTAGTTATGGGGAGAGATTGGATAGGCTAAGCTTGTTGGCCCCAGAGATAAGAAGGCTGAGGTGAGATGTGATAGAAGTTTAGAAGATTGAGAGGCATAAATAGGGGTAGTAAAAACAATAGGGCATAGGTTTAAGGTGAGAGGACGTATTAAAAGGGATCTGTTGGATAAGTGTTTTCATATAGAGAGTGGTTGATATCTGGAACACAACTGCTCGAGGAAGTGGCGGAATCAGACACCATCACTACATTAAAGAGGCATTCCGGTAGACACAAACAGGTAAAGCATGGAAGGATACGGTCCTAATGCAGGCAAATGGGATTAATGCAGAATGGCAAAAAGGTCAGCATGGACATGGTGGGTCAAAGGGCCTATTTCTGTGTTGTACAACTCTAATGCTATGACTAATGGTCTTGATTTATGCTGGAAGCAAACTACAAGCAGTTTTGATCACAGTTTTTCTCTACAGAAGCCATTGCAGTGGCTACCAAGAGCTGCTACATAAGGATAATGGTACAAACAAGGAAGCCAAAAAAATCTGCAGTAGGAAATTTCCAATGCATTTTCTCATGGCTTCATCTTATAACACTAGGTTTATGAAAAAGACCAGAGTTTTGTTACTCATACTTTATATCCAAGGTAACTTTTGTAAAATAAAATTTGATTGGGGGATCTTAAATCTACATTAGCGCAACAACATTAATACTTTCCGCATGGAAGTAAATAAACAGGCTTTCAGAGGCTTGTCACAATTATTATTCTTCATCTGGAAATACACAGTATTTCCTAAAGCAGAATACTATCAAGAAAACTAATATTCCTAATAGTCCATAACTCTTAAAAATTATGTGTGAATATCTGACAAGAGACCATTATTAAGATGGCAGCATACAACACAGCAGTGCGTCTACATGAAAACAGTTCAGTAATTCAGGACAACTGTGACCTGGAGACCTTTATGACAACTGAGACCAATACAAAAACTGACCTAATAATAAACTCCATATGGACTAAAATCCTTGTGACATGAACTCACATGTAACTAAACATATCTTGTAACGGCTTTACTCAAATCAGCAGGAGACTAAATCATAATTTTTTTAAAATTATCTGGGAATGGGAGGAGAAGAGCATAAAAAATTAAAATATTGCACACAGACTATTGTGGTGTTTGATAAATTCAAAAGCAATGTATTGTACTGCTGTTTATAAATCTGCATGTTAGTTTCTAGAAACGCATAATGGATAGTCAGAAATGGGTACACTTTGTACAGGTATTGCTATGCACTGTTTATAGTTTGCTTAAATTTAAACATGAAATACTAAGCACCCTGATGCATTATTAGCAAGGAAAAGTATAAGCAATACAAGATCAAAGTAGAGGTGCAGTTGACATCTCATTTATCAGGCTTCATTGATAAAGAGGCAGCCTTTTTTAACCATGTCTTTTAATTTAGACCAGTATCCTTTTGTGCCAAGTTAAAACTGTCATTTTCTTTCTAAAAAGAAATCTAAGCAAGAGAGACAATAGTCGATTTTAAAACAAATAGCGTATTTCCATTAGAAACATCTCAGTGAGTAGGTGGAAATAAATTAAAATGCACTGGAAAACTAGTAATTCAAGGAAACAAATGTTTCAGAATACTTAAGATCAAAGGATCAATTTTGTGACCCCAACTGTAAAAGTATTTCTTATTATATTGACCAGTGCCATCCAAGCATTAATTAAAGGAAAAAGAGCTGGCAGGTGGCAGGGAAACAGGAGCTGATAATTGGCCCCCTTCTTCTACTTGCCTTCACAACTCAACTCGTTCTTCAGCAAGAAATGCCACTAGGCAGACAGAAATGCATACTTTGTAATTTAATGATTAAGTATAAGATGAAGAGACTTACATTTTAAAAAGCTACAACTAATGAATGCAGATATCTTTCTGATCATGAGCTTCATTTATGATTGGCTGCACAACTCAAAACCTCTGCAGCCATAGTCTAAATCTTGAAAATAATTCTGCTTTTGCACATGTCAATTTGCAGCTCCTGACTTTCACAAGAAAAAGCAACAAATGTGATACCACTAACCGCTTCTTCCCCCTACCCATCCCCACCCTCCCACCTATCCATTTTCGATAACAGAAGAGATTTTATCACATTCAATGAGCTAATGAAGTTTTTAAAAAAAAGCACTGCTCCATTTTTACTCACCACTTCACTCGGTAGATTGTGAAGGTCATCAAATGGTGTTTCCAGTGTGTTTGTATCTACATTTAATATAATCACATCTTCTAAAGCTTTACTCTTCACCTTCTGTTGAATAGAAAAGAGGAAGTGTTCAGCTCTGTTGTAAATAAGATTGCCTCATTTTCTCAAATTGGCCTGTGGTCTGAAGAGTTGTGAAAGGAAATATCATTTTTGTACAGTTGCCATGTCACCAGCCTGAAGTATTCTCCCAGGGGACACCATTCCACCAGCTGTGAGTGTGAGTGTTACCTGTCTGTATTTGGCAACTTTATGGCAGTAACACTGCTCTTACAGGTTGCAGTGCAAAGCCAAAGGGTTAAGGTCACTTCCACAAAATGCATGACCATAAAATTGGCTTTTTTGTTAAATGCAAGGGTTCCGTTACTGAAACCGTAGAACTTTATTTTGCACAGAAATGAAACCTAATGCAGCTTTGCATATATGATTTCCAGTTCCACTTTAGAAGGTTGAATGTAATTTGAGTGGCAACTCACTATTTAGTAAATGGAATATTTCAGTAGTACTCATACTAAGTTATCTTCATTTAAATCAAGATCAAGAGAAAGGTGCAAAAAGACATCAGACTGTTTACCAGAAGAAGCAGGAAGACTGTGTCTGAAAATAATTAAGCAAAGAATTATTAAATCATTATTTAGTGACTGTTTTGGCAATGAAATTGCAGGGGTATGTCAAGAGAAAAAAACATGTTTAAATTAAAAAGGGGGTATACAATGGAGCAGACTGAAAACACTTATCAGAAGGAAACACATAATAAAAGGTTTAGGAAGTCAAAGGTAAAGAAAAAGGCTCCAGGCTCTAACAATTTTCATTTATGGGTCCTGGTGGAGTTGTCTGAGATTTTAAATCCACTCACTAAGCAAGAGTTCTGCCCTTATCGGTTGGTGTGTAAAACCAAAAGAGGTTAAAGTCAAATTTGTTTCCACACTGAAATTAACAGATTTTTATTAGCAAAGGAGAGTAAGTGATTGAATAAGTAACAAATAGATGAGTAAGGTAATAAGCATCATAACAGAGGCTAAGTATGAGGGAGAAATAAATAGAGGCCGGGAATCAGCATCAGCCATGAGGAAGAGAAGCAGGAATGGACTATGGGTGCTGCTGGCAAGGCCAGTGTCTGTTGCCCACCCACAATATCTGTGGTGAGCAATCTCTTTGTACCTCTGCAGTGCATTGCTATTGGGTGGGATGTTCCAGGAATATCACCCAGTGACATGCAAGAGTCAATAACATTTTTGCAAGACAGAATGTTTATAGCTTGGAAGGGAACTTGCAAATGGTGATGCTTCCTTGTTCCTGGTTCCAGCAATAAAGATTGTGGGCTTGGGGAGATGCTGCCATAGAAACCTTGCTGAGTTATTGTGGTGTATCTTCTCTACGAAACATACAGAAGACCTACTTTCACAAAAGGTGCTGGATGAACTCGGGTCAGGCAGCATCTATGGAGGGAAATAAATAGTCGACGTTTTGGGCGGAGACCTACTTTGCAAGTTTTTCCTCATGTAGCAAGTACAGTTTTGTTTGCCATATCTGAATGATCTTCATAAAAATTAAAATATAGAATTAAAAAAAAATCAAGGCCAATATGAGATCAAGAAAGGAACTTAGACAAAGCTACTTTCCAAAGCAAATTGTGAGAACCTGGAACTTGGTATGGTAAGCAGTTGTTCAGACAAATACTTTAAGGGGAAACTTTTAATGGGAAACTATGTGAGAAGAGGAAATAGTAGATGATGATAAGTTAGATGATGAAGGGTAGGAGGAGGCTCAAATGAACATAAAACTAACCTGTACTTGGTTTTGCTGTGTTATCTACCTCTGTATCTCTGCTATGTATTTTGTGGAACACTGCAGAAAAACTTAAGTCTACTGCACATCTTAATTATATACAGTTTTGAAAAAAAAATGGAGGAATAAAAAAATCTTTCAGGAATTACCTAAACAGAAAAATCTGATAGCAACAAAAGGTCCACTTTGGTGTGGACACAAATGCAAACTTTGAGCTGGAAACTGAAATCCATGTCTGGCAGTTTCGCTCACAGTTGCACTGAGATATTCATATGATATTGAGGCGACCAAACCACCTAGCTTAAATAATTCTAGTTATAGGCACAACTACAATTTCCATCCCTGTGTCTATCCATATGAATGAATGAAATTGGCACAGCTCCAATTGTCAAAAGCGCCTCTCAGTTGCACTGGTTCAGGGGCGTGAGCAGTTGAGGCAGTGGAATCTCTTGATATTTCCATAGGATTTGCGAGTACAGGAAGATAACAATTCTTATCTTCTTTTCACAACAACTTTTCCCAGCAGTTGAAAAAAATCCATTCCTACCAAGGTCTGCTCTGTATTACGTGCATTTTAATCCAAGTTTAAGAAATCACATTAAAAATTGACGTTTCCCTGGTTGTAGTCTCTTAAACCTGTTGTGTCAACGTATGTGAATGATGGATAAATAAGTTGAAACTTTAAACAGAGAGCACTGTAAAGAAGATACAAATGAGTGTCGGCTTTCATGCCAATTTATGCTCATTTTAAATTTGGGCATATTGCAACAGGAAGGCAGAATTTCTGGGTTGTGCCCATGGAAGAAAATGCCAGACCTCAAGTGTCTGCACTAAGCAAAAATTACACAACACAATAGAGAACGAGAGGTAAAAGCGAGCTAATACAGTGCACTGGGAAGAGACTGGTGCAACAGTACAAATGGGTAAAATTGCCAATGACAGCAAAGTGACTATCCCTGTAAGTAATTTCAGGTACTTTCACAACTGTACTGATTCAGTGTCTTCAACCTGAAACGTGAACTCTGTTTACAGCTGCTCAGACTTTTCAATTTTTTTTTGTTTTAATTTCACCTCTCCACATTTTGACTAGAACAAGTCAAGCTTGCCTTTAACCTTCATGTGACTATGTTAATTGCCAGAATGCATTGTGGCCAGAAGCATTCAGAAGACATTGAGACAGGGGCACGAACAGGCAGGATATTGAGGGATATGGACCACGTGCTGGCAGATGTGCAGTTTAAATTGACATCATGGTGGGCTCAGACACTGTGGGCCAAAGGGGCCTGTTCCTGCGCTGTACTGTTCTATATTCGTATGGTTAAAAGGCATCCCAATATTACAGCACAGGGAACACAAAAGCAGTCATATTTCTGTACTCAGGTGAAAATTGGAAGTGTTTCATAATTTACATTTTCAAGGTACCTGCACCAACCTTTGCCAGCTCAAATCCTACCAGCATAAAGAGAAAGTTTTTTCTACTCCTCACATTTCAGGGATGTCAAAAGCAAATACTCCCACATCAGGTATGGTGCAGATTATTCTGGAGTACTTCTTTTATTCAGATGTAACAATATGCTTCAGAAAGCTTAATCTGGTACACCAAGGTGACTACTTCCCTCTCTCTCACCTGCCCATGGTCTCCTACATCATCCATCATGTTTCAAGCCTGCTGGGCAATGGATTGAACAAAGACAGAGGAGACTGGGCTAGATTTGAACCTATAATAACTGGAATGGCAAATGCAGAACACATCATCCAATTCACTTGCACACAGCACAATTTTTAGCAACATTTATATGGAAGACATGGTTTCAGCAGTTTAAAAAAATACCTCAAGAAAATGTTTTAATTCCCAAACATGGAGTACAAGTACTTTGTATTTCATTTACTTTTCTGCATTCTAAAATCAGTCAAGGTTACTCTGTAATCTAAAGTTTAAGCAATCTGACATTTGTTTTTCTAAGTTTTCTATGAACAATTCAAGATTGTCTTCATATCTAAACTATTAAAGGCAGAGACCATTCCCACTACTTCTACAATCTACCCATAGTGATGTTACAACAAAGCTCAAAGGACAGCAAGAAACTCTGCAGCCCATCTTACCACCAGGGAATGTGTTTGTAAATTCCACAGTGGACCACATTCCTAAAAATCTAAGCACAGAAACATTCAGCAAAATAATTAAATACAGAGCAGCATACTTATTTAATACAAAATTGTTTTCTAAGATGAAGTATTTTCTGTGTTTCCCAAAATATCTTGAAAGTGTTCCCAGTTGTCATACCCAGGATCTTTCTCATCCATTATGTACACGGTATTACTGCACACTTTCAACATTTGCAACACAAGGCGGTGACAATATTGTTGGCACGGTGTCTCTGACATTTAGTCAACATTTGCTTCTGCCCTTTAAGCCACGTAATAAGGTTTCTATTCTATGACTTTACACGTGCTCATATTGCTAAATATAATTTAAAAACATTCAACTTACTTCCATTAAGCTCAAGTGAACGCCAATCAGATAGGGCATTGGGGCACTGGAAAAGAAAACAAATTGAAGTGTTTATGAGTAGCTGACAATGACTAAATATCAAGGCCAGCACTGCTGGTCAACCAATGTGTTGTGACATGGAACTAGTGAAATATATAGCCCACCGAAAACCTTCTGCAATGTGAGCTCCACCCCTCGAATGTAGGTAAACAAGTGGGAGATACTATTGCATAAGAAATGAGAGAGAATTACTGTTCAGTTAAGGAGTAGGGGAGTTACGCTCATCCCCAGATCAAATGAAGGGGTTGGTATGATGTACACAGGTATCAGGCTTTTTAAAAAAAAGACTTGATGAAATACAGATTTGGAAATTCAAGGACACAACTTTTAATTGGAAAATGTTTGCAGTGCAATATGAATTCTATCAATGCACCTCTCAAAATTTTCCCATATACCAATATGGGGTTTTGTATGCACACACAGAGAGACAAGCACACATTTGTGTTAAATGGAAAAATTAGGTAAATTGTGAAGTAATACTTCTTTGGCACGCAAATCATAACTGATATAGGCAACTGATAACAAGGCCTGTTTTTACTGAAGGATTTTATTTGTTAAAAATGTAATTTCCTGTGGCAATTACTGTCTTTACATTATGTAGAGCAGGCAAGTCAAATAATAAATAATTGCTCTCATTTTATGAAATAAGGCTTGTAGAAGCACTGCCGCTGTATGCGCATTCATGCCGTAAACAGTAACTTTCCTGTTATAAATTGAACTCAAAAATTGCATCAGAACAAGGACCACCAAGTGATCAATTTAATGTGGGGTTCTGAGACTTATTTCCCATCACAATATTGCATCCACTGTACTGACAACTCCCTCACTGGTTTTTATCCACAGTATGATAGGTGGTTTCTGAAATGACTGTGTCTAGCATCAGCAATTAACACTGACAACTGCCTGTATTTGATGTTTCACACACAAGCATCAGGGTATTCTTTACGAAAAGAGGGGAAATACTTCTGATTAAATTTGAAGTTCAACATTATTTGGGAACAAGGGCAAAAGCCAGGCAGCATGCTGTTCTTTCCAGGACCTGTTTATTTTTAAATGGTACAAATTTGCAGAAGCTAAGATTTTCATGAATGGCTAAAATGCTTTTCTCTATTACTAACAGATCGCTGAATGTAGTCTCTAGCTAATAACATTTTAATCTCAATTTTTGAATAGTCATGACTCGCTTAATTTGTGTAAACAGCAACATAAACCCTGCCAGAAATGTAATCCCAGAACACTTCTCCATTCCCTAATGAATCTGCAAGACTGGCATTCTGTGCTATATGTAGTCTAGAGTTTAAACACAATAACTTCATTATGTATTTAAATGTGTAATTAATAGTTTTGGGCTCTGATTTTGATGTTTACAACCTTTTCATGAAATATCTACATATTCCACAATCTTGGAAATGAATAAATTTACAACACTATTAATACATTTACCAGCTTTTAATCAAACTTTGTGAATAAAGTAACACAAGAAATTTTAAAATACAGCTTTTAAATTACCTAAACCCAGAAATTTTGTGGACAGGGTAGATATAAAGTTCATTTTAGGTCAATATTTGTTCAGGGATGTGGACATCACTGGCAAGGCTACTGTGCATTGCCCATCCCCAATTGTCCTTGAACTGTGGAGGCAATTAAGAGCCAACCATGTCAGTGGTTCTGGAGTCACATATTGGCCAGATCAAATAAGGATGACAGATTTTCTTCTCTGAAGGGACATCAGTGAACCAGATGAGTTTTATGACAAGTAGTTTCATGGTCACCATTACTGATAGTAGCTTTTCATTCCAGACTTACTTAATTACTTGAATTTAAATTCCCCAGCTACCATGGTAGGATTCAAGCTCATGTCTCTGGATCAGTGGTCCAGAACTCTGGTTACTAGCTCAGTAACTTAACCACAATGCAGCAACAATCCTCATTAACACCATTAACCCAAGGCATATCTTACCAAATGCACACAACATTGTTTCTCCCTCCTCCTGCTCCCACCAAGCATTTAGGATCATATTAAACAATCTGATGCATGTATGCTTTTATGGAAGCAGAAACTCTTCCCATTCAAATCACTGTGGTCTATGGCTGATACAACTCTGATTAGAAAGTCCATCTGTCAAATTTCACAGTAAAATAAACAATAAATTCATACTATTTACATGAGGCATTTTAATTTTGAACAGCTGGAAATTCAATACAGAATTAATTTAGCAGCTGCAGTGTTTAAAATGAAATATTTTTAAATTGGCACCAAGCACAAATCTTGCCCACAAAACAGCAGATTTCTCAACAGAGTATTTATTAGATATTTGATGATTGTTAACTACAGTTTCAAAATTGGTTTTATTTTCTTCTAAGAATGAACTCATCATGTATTCCATAACAGCTTTCGTGCTCAACAACTGCAACACAAACCTCATGTGAACATAGATGGTTGGAAATTGCGAACATGTTAAATGTGGATCTCAAAATTAATTTGTTAAATATAAATAAACAAATAACAATGTACCATTTTGTTAGAATTTGTTTTAACACTGCAGACTTCTGATGGGAAGAGAAAGGGCAGGGGAGAGGGACAGGGAGACCTGTGGGTGAACACTAACATACATAGTTACTAAGAGGTTTGGCTTCTGAATTAATTGATGATCAAGGAAAGGCAATGGACTAAAGGCAGCCAATTCTGTAAACTGCAAGCAATAGATTCTCTGCTCTCTTGTAGCTACACCAGCTCTACTGAATCCAAAGGTTAACCAACATGAGCTTCTGCACAGGATCGCATTTTGGTTACTAACTTAACAAGTGGACAATGGTCAAACTTCTGGAAATGGAATTGGATTATTATTGTCACATGTACTGAGGTACAGTGAAAAAGTTGTCTTGCATATCGTTCAAACAGATCAATTCATTACACAGTGCATTGAGGTAGTACAAGGTAAAACAATAACATAATGCAGAATAAAGTGTAACAGCTACAGAGAAAGTGCAGTGCAGATATACAATAAGGTGCAAGGTCATAATGAGATAGATTGAGAGGTAAAGGGTCCAGCTTATCATACTAGAGGACTGTTCAAAGTCTTATAACTGCTAGACAGGAGCTGTCCTTGAGCCTGGTGGTACGTGCTTTCAGGCTTTTGTATTTTCTGCTCGATGGGAGAGGGAAAGAGAGAGAATATCTGGGATGGGTGGGATCTTGGATTATGCTGGCCGCTTTACAAAGGCAGTGAGGAGTATAGAAAGAGTTTACGGTGGGGAGGCTGAGTTCTGTGATATGCTAAGTTGTGTCCACTACTCTCTGCAGTTTCTTGCGGTCACGGGCAGAGCAGTTGCTATACCAAACCATGATGCGTCCAGATAGGATGTTTTCTATGATGTATTGATAAAAATTGGTGAGGGTCGATGGGGACATGCCAAATTT
>JARFYF010000063.1:49556016-49569592 GCA_030265395.1 Rhina ancylostomus | reverse complement strand
CCATCCATGCCAATAAAGATGTATATTCAAGCTAATTCCATGTCCCAGCACTTGGCCCATATCTCTTGTCATCCATATACCTTTCCAAATACTTAAATGTATCTAACGTACCTGCCTCAACCACTTCCTCTGGCAGCTGGTTCCATATACCTATCACCCACTGCGTCCTTCCCAGAGCAGGTGGCCAACACCCTTGACAGAATGGCTTTCAGAGCCAGTGAGGCCCCACCTACCCCAGCTCACCCATAGTCAAAGCTGCCACTGTCATTGAATATTTGTGCACGTTGTTGACTCAAGACACACACATGCTTAAAAGCAATCGAAAACACTGAAATTAACTTCAGTGAAATTAAAAAGAAAACCTTTTGCTTTCCTTTCCAACAGCTGCTAAATTCTCCCATTCATTTCAATGGGGCCACCAAAGTTGAGCAGGGAAAACTGCAGGACTTTCAATGGTCTTCCATGAAGTGTCCACCGGCATAGAGTCTTGTGGGTATCCTGTCACCAGCATTCTGCTCTGCTGAAGGGAACACCACAGTCCCTGCTTGGGAATAGCCCAGTTAACATTAAAATAGACCTGAAGATCTTAGAAGAAGATGTGCATGCCTACATAAATGACTGAGTGTTCGTGTATTTATAGTCAGAATAAATTCTAATACACTGCTTCCTAAAAGCCTCAGATGGGATAATATCTGTGCTATATAATCATCTCTTGATGGACAATAAAAAAGGGAATTGGCTGCGCTTTTTTCCAATAAAATGCAATGCATCAAGTGTGAATACCATTCCAAGACAATTTGCTTTAATCCACAGTACTGCAACCAATCCAAAACCTCATGTCATGCCATGAGATTTTTGTGTTACAAACAGTCTTGGAGCGAGGCTGCAGAAAGTCTTTGCTCTAGCCACATCTCCAAGCAACAAGGAAAACACTCTACTCTTGGATGCCGCACTCAAAAACAAGTGCAAATATATCCAATTACCTTTACGAAGTTACGACTTTATTGTTACCATAGAGATAATTTTTTTCCCTCAAATCTTGCTGCTTCACCGTAGTATCAGGGTATACAAGGTTTGCAGCTGTTATATAGTTATTCCGAGGTATTTCATGACAATGTTTTGACTTTAAGCTAGACAATCACTAGGCAACAACTAAACCTTTTTGATAAAGTGATCAGAGGTAATGGACATCTGCAACACTTAACAAGGACTGAATTTCATACACCCAATCGCCTGTATTCATGTGCCATTAACAACCATTCTCAAATCATTTAATTAGGAGTGGCACAGTGGCGGAGCTAGCAGAGTGCTGCCTCACAGCACCAGGGACCTGGGTTCAAACCTGATCTCTGGCACTTTGTGTGTTGAGTCTGCACATTCTGCCTGTAAATGCGTGGGTTTCCTTTGGGTGCTTCAGTTTGCTCACGCATCCCAAAGATGTGCAGCTTGGCAGGTTAATTAGCTGCTGTCAATTGTCACCTGTGTGCTGATGAGTGGTAGAAACTGATGGGAGTTAACAGAAATGAGGGGAGAATAAAATTGAGATTAATATAGGATTAGTATAAATGAGTGTTGATGGTCGGTGCTGACACCGAAGGCCAAAGGGCCTGTTCCCATGTACATTTTTCTATGATTTTAAATCATACTTTTCATGGGATTCAATTATAATCCAGTGTCAAAGTATCCAATTTCTATTTACTCAACATTTTTTGACCCCTGTACATTTAATTATGCTTCCGCTGCATGCATCAATCTGCCACTGCTACTACCTACACTTGATATATTGGTTTGCAAATCTGAATCTTCTGCTTCACTACCTTGCATGCAGACAATTTCTTTCCAGTTTACCTTGATGAATGAAATTGTAGAACCATACAACACAGAAGACCTATTTGGTCCATTTGATGGAGCTATCCTACTCCTCCCACTCCTCAGTTCTTCCTCTGTAGGTCCACACAAATGTTTTATTTTCAAGTATGCATCCAATTACCTTAAGAAAGCTACCACTAAACCTGCTTCCAGCACTTAAGGCAGCACTCCAGGTTGCAACAACTCACTGTAGTAATAGAAAAACTTGCTCATATTCCCGCTAGTTCTTTTGGCAATCACCTCAAATGTGCCGGCTCATTACCAGTCTTATTGGCCATTTCTCATTATTTGCATCATCAAAACTGCACATAATTTTGGACACTAGTATTTAATCTCCCTTTAACCTTCCCTGCTCTAAGAGCAAACCAATTGTACTAATCTTTTCACATAACTAAATCCTTCACCCTGCTGCTATTCTAATTAATCTCCTCTGCACCATCTTTAAGGACTTGCCATTTTCCTAAAATGTAGTGCCCAGAATTAGACAGTACACCAGCTGACTCCTAGACAGTGATTTATAAAGGTTTAGTACCAGCCCGTATTTTTGCAGTTAGTCTCAAGTGAACAGGGCCCACTGCTGACCTTTAAACATGAAAAAAATTGCACATCTTTACCAGCCTCCCAGAGCCAACTTAAAGAAAACACGGGAAGGCTTTTCTTTCAGGAGGACTAGCATGTTGCTCCCTCCAGCGAATGCACAGAGGGCACTTGTTGGAGGTGGGGGCTGGGGAGAATAGGAACAGGTCTCGCCCACAAAAATGAGGAAAAGTTCTGAGAGAATGTGATATCACAATTCCAGTCAAGGCTGGGGATGTGATCTTTTTGCCAACCCTATTTTTTTTTCCCCCAAACACATTAAAACTTTTTCAAAATGTCAGAACTGTAACTTTGTAAATGTTAAACAACTTAAAACATTTTTAAAAATCTAAATTAACAAGCCATTAATGAGGTTTTTTAAAAAAAATTCTCAGTAAGACTTTAATACCTTTATTTTTAAATCCAGTTAGCATCTCTGTAAGTTGACAAACTATTACCTGGACATCTCTCAACCATTACCCCTTGCATCTCCTCAGACATGGCCCAGAATTTTCCATCAAGTTCTCAGAGCAAGTGCTAGGCAAATACATGCTCTCCCATTGGTTTTAAATCCAATGTGAAACTATGTAGTCCAGCCTGGCATCATATAACTGACAGCAACTTCAGTATTTCCACATTCAAACTGATATGCATACAGCTCCTGAAGTTGAAGTCATTTTTGAGTAACGTTGGTGAACACAGCCAGTTTGGATGTTACTAATCCTGCCAGATTTGGGCTATAACTTTATTGCTTTCGATCTCCGTGCCTTCCTTTATGAAGCACAGGATCACACATTCATCACAATCAATTCTATTATCAATTTATGGACAGTTATGGCCATTTTCCACCTAGAAATAACCTGAGCATCAACACCACATTGCTTATTCCGTTAGGAACAAGAGAACCACAAAGGGAATTTTTTTTAAAAAAGGCCATCGAGTTGCCAAGTCATTCACTCTTTGCTTATTGATTCACTATATTGTACTTCTAGTCAGGGTCAAATTCTGAATCTTTAAAGTATGCAATTAATTTGAGTCAAACAGAAACAAAATATAAATTGGTAATTATTGTCATATGTACTGAGGTACAGTGTAAAACTTGCCCTGCGTACCATTCCTACAGATTAATTACACAATGTATTAAGGTAGTACAGGGTAAAAACAAAAAATAGAATGCAGGATAAAGTTTTACAGTTACAGAGAAAGTGCAGTGCAAGTAGACAATAAGGCGCAAGGTCATAATGAGGTAGATTGTGAGGTTAAGAGTCCATCTATTTTACTAGGCAATGGTTCATTAGACTTATAAGAGCCGGATAAAAGCTGTCCTTGAGCCTGGTGCTTTCAGGCTTTTGCATCTTCTGCCTGATGGGAGAGGGGAGAAAAGAGAATGACCAAGTTGGGTGGGGTCTTTAATTATGCTGGCTGCTTTACTGAGGCAGTGAGACGTGTACAAAATACTCACCGTCAACCAACCATTTATACTAATCCTACATTAATCCCAGTACAAAAACAAAACACCCTTTTGGTTTGAAGTGCAAATACACTTGGATAATGCCCAATTTCAAACTTCATATCACTGCATTTGTTGGCATCTCTATTCCATCAAATGCAAGGCTTTGCAGCTTCAGTTACAGTTTCTTTTTCTAAACAGTAATGACATAATGCTGAAGAGTTAGCATTTTTCATACATGGGATCATGGCAAGACTTTATGTCACTTACATCAAACACCATTTCAACTACTCATGTCAATAAAACAGAAAAAAGAAATTAGGTCAAGGCACTATTACAACATTAGGATTTTAAAATTAAAACGTTATAATGGGTTGAACAATGCTACACAAACTTTATTGCAAATGATTTTTCAGTCACTGGTGCGAAAGCAAACATCTGTAATGTTCATTTTCCCCTCTTTATTTTACCTGCATAAAGAATACATTTTCAAAACTGTACTGAAAAAACACTAATAACAGTCCTTCACAAAATGTACCTTAAAAACCATAAATACCTAACATAAATCAACTATTATTTTTGGTTCTTCTACAATCCCGAAGGCAATTTAGAAAACTGTTTCTTGACTGCAAAAAGACTCTGCTCCAAAACACTGATGATTCAGTGCCACATTCGCAAGGCTGAATTATTTTTAAGCAACCAACCAACTCAAGCAACATCTCCATGACTGAGTAACATTTGTGAGAGCAAGCATCCAGAAAGGGGTAAACTGATATTTACAAATTCATTGATGTGTTATATAACTATTCACTGATATTTACATAAACCTTTAGTGTCTAGTTAAATAATCCGCATATGGAACATGCTGTGTGAATGTAAGCACTCAAGAAAAATAATGTTAAACTTCCTGCACAGAAAACATGACATCCTGATACACAAGGAACGGATAGCATAATTCAGTGCTTCCGCCTTATGACAGGAATTAAACCTTGATCACAACTTGTTCATTTGTCTTGTCTTCTATTGTACACATTTCACCTTTGATGTTTTGCACTTTGGTCTTGATCCTTGAACTCGGTTTCTCAAATTAAAGAGAAATATAAAGGACTCTCCTGATTTTCTAGTTACTAAAGGCAATACATAACAGATGGAAGCGGATCAGCAGATCCCGGCTACGACTTGCTTGAGAACAGGATCAGATTCAGCTGGAGCAGCCTGTGACTGGACATTTCCAAAATTTACCATTTACACATATAAAAATTGAACTGAAATTACTATTGCTAAAATAAAGGATTAAACTAATTCAGAAATAAAACAACTGCTTGAAATCTTAAAAGAATAGAGCTTGCATTAAATGCTTGTTCACAGTGGCTAACATAATTTGTTTTATTAAACACAAAATAATTATCACTCATCCAGAGCAAATTATCAAACTGAATCCTTCATCTACACTGTTTACATTTGGTACTATATAACACCAAAAATATTACCCTCCTATTTGGTTACTTAACAAAGAGTCTCAGATAAACCAACTTTTGAGCACGTTCCCATTAATGGTAGATACCCCATCATGAAGGACAAAGGTAGCAGGTACATGGGAATGCTGCCACTTGCAGATACCCCTTGTTCTTAAATTATTCCGACATGGAAATACACCTTCATTCCTTCACTATCACTGTGTGAAAATAAACCTATCAGAGAGTGTTGTGTGAAAAAAGCGCCACTGCGTCGAC
Source organism: Rhina ancylostomus (assembly GCA_030265395.1). Lineage (NCBI taxonomy): Eukaryota > Metazoa > Chordata > Chondrichthyes > Rhinopristiformes > Rhinidae > Rhina > Rhina ancylostomus. The sequence continues at coordinate 49,563,964 of JARFYF010000063.1, read as the reverse complement.
TTCAGCAGCTGAAGAAGGTAGCTCACCCTTGCTGTAAACATCTAAGATGGTGAGCAGCCTTAACAGTGTGGATGTGGAAAAAACTTTTCCTCTTTTGGGAGAAGCCATAACGTGGGTCACTGATAAGGGGTTGCCCATTTAAAACAGAGGTGGGCCAAATCTTATCTTTCCTAGGGTCATGTCTCCTTGGAAATTAAACTCAAAGGGCATTGGAAGCAGACGCCTTGAATGTTTAAGGCAGAGAAAGATCGAATACTTGATAAGGAGAGGGATAAAAGAATATCGGGGATGGACAGGAATGAGGAGTTGAGGTTACTATCAGTTCAGGCATGATCTTACTAAATAGTGGAGCAAGCTGGAGGGGCCAAGTGGCCTATTCCCACTTCTGATTTCTATGTTCCTATCACCTCTTTAATTACTTATGGGCATTAAGCACTGTACACCCTTTCTACTATTGTACTAACAAGATACTGAAGAGCTGTGGTCAGCTGAAGAGAAAGAAATTTGCACCGGAGGATGTCAAACCTAGGCAAATAACAAAATAAGCCATGTTCATTCTCTGTGTTTCAAACATACGTTTATTCCTACGTACGTGACTTCGGTCTATACAAATTCATCTTTCCCATTACAAGTTCAGAGTTCACTGCAACAACCAATAAAAGACTTGCTTAACCTTCCGAAGGTAACCCAAATCTCTAAATCCAACACTCGCTTAGGACTGGACTGAATGTCAGCTGCATTAATGCACTTAATCTCTCATTGGAGACTAACAGCCAAAACAAACTGATATAGAGGAAAGCCGATATTCTGCAGGCTCCCAAAAAGCTCCTTTTCAACAGCAAGACTGTGCTTCTTTTCCTTAAACAGAAAGAGTACCACCCTGAAAACCAAGCACTCACACAAACTGTGCTCAGAAGTGGATGTATTCAACAGTTAGCCACATTGGATGCATCACCCTAACCCAGTTCCAACGAAAAGCCATTGACCTGAAACTTCCAGCATCTTCAGCATTTTCCTTTTCCATTAGCCTAACATGTCTTCTTCAGGAAGTGACTGCCAAAGTAAAGGTGATTGCCAAAGTAAAGGTGATTGAGTCTGGTTAAGTTGATCACCTGCAGAGTCAACAGTCAGCCTGGCTCATTAAGCTATTACAGGGCCAAGGTGAAATAATGAAGTTAAGATACAGATCTTCCATAATTTAAATGAACGACCAAATCATCTCAAGGGTCTGAATCAGAACCATCCTTGTTTCAATAATCCTTTTCACACACACCTTCAAAACTTAATTACGAAACAAAATGGGCACCTCAGGTGGAAGAGATTTCTAAATAATAGCTCCAAAACAAATGAAAGGATTTATTGTCACAAATAGTGTTTGCATCACTACATTCCTTTCTCTTATCTAAAAAGAATTGTCCTAAGAGAAAAGCATTTAACACTGGAGCAGAAGACCAGATAACAAAGTATGGACCAAATAAGGGTTCTTAAATAACAGTAGAATACAGGGATCAAATAGCGAATTACATTCAATGTGGGTGGCATAACAGTATATCCATTAATGTGACATGGCTGCAAGATATTTAGAATGGAATATTAAAAGTCACAAGATCTGTAAAATGGTAAAAGTAGCAGATAAGGTGGAGAAATCTTGTTGATTGAAAAACAATTTCTTCAATAATGAAAGGATCTAACAGAAGGTAAACTGACAATGGATGTCTAAGAGGTAGACTTAAGGCATGTAATAGGACAATTCTGCAGTGGGAGTTTTTGCACAGAAGATGTGAAACTGTCAAGTGTATGAATGAAGAGACTGGACAACTTTTAAATGGTTTGGGAAAGAAGAACGGTAGAGAAATTCTTGTCTGTATTTGGGGTGGTTTTCTTCAATGATTTGAACCAGAAAAAAAAAGGGACAGATTGTATTTGATTCAGTTCACAGTATGGGAACATTTATTTGACAGTTTTCATAATGAGTTCAAAGTAATGCTTGAAAAGGAGGAGTGCAGAAGTGTTTAGTAATTCTATATTTCGGTAAGACTGATTTCAAAAGGATGAGGCAGAAACTTTCCACAGAAAAATGGCCAAATCTGAAGAAAATGGCAGATGATCAGTGGGAGAAGGCAGACAAACAATTTTAAGGTCCAGCTTGAACGCCAAAGAGCCAAGAGACCACATTTAAAAAATGCATAATCATGGATGATAAAACAGCAATTAAAAACTAAAACGTAAAACTTAAAACATCCTACATTGACTTAGGAACCAAGATGGCGGCAAACGATAATATAATAAAACAGATACAGAACAGAAAGGGAACACAGAAAGAAACTTGCATGTAATATCAAAATCAATGCAGATTATTGCATATATTTACTGAGAAAGAGGGTGCCCAGGTACAAAGTTGGCTACTTGAAAACTGAAAGTGGTGAAAGTGCAAATGTAAATTAAGAAATAGAGAGCATGCTGAATAAATACTTTGAATCAACATGTACTATGCCACACAACCTAAGAAAACCAATATCAAGTCACTGACAGGGACTTTCCAAAATTAATGGAAGCAACATTAATAAAATCATGATGGGCAAAACCATGGCAAATGAACCTCAATGCAGTCAAATGTGATGTCATTCACTGAAGCTTAAAGGACCAAAAATAGCAGTTGAAGGTGGAACGCAAGCAGCAATGGAAATCAATGTACGTGATGTAATTGTCAGGTGGAAAAAATCAATTAAAAATGCCAATGGAATGCCAGAAAACAGCGACAAGTACCCCCAAATCAGAAGCCTTCTGTTTCTAAATGTTAAAAGCAGCAAATGAAACAATGTGAAAGCACCAATATTAATCTTCCAATCATCTTCTTACTCTGGAACTACTCTATCAGACTGCAAAATTGAGATTATTTTCCCTGCTGTTTAAGAAAGGTGAGGGAGGTGGTGATGATGAGAGTTGGGGAGGGGATTAGTGGGAAGAAGGTCAGAAACCAAAGAATTGTAGACCAGTTAGGCCAACATTTATTGGGAGGAAATTACAGAGCAGGTAACGGGAAATATCGAGTGAAGTCCTTGAAAATTTCCCATTGAAATCCAGCAAGGATTTGTCAAGGGTAAATGACGTACGGAAACTGAATTTATTTTTGAAGAGATGCCTAAATTAGTGATAGGGTACCTCTGGATTTTATTTGTGTGGACTCGCAAAAGGCATTCATCTGTAGTCCCTTTTACAAACTGTGAGGCAAAGTTAAAGCTCATGGAACTGAAGGCAAGTTATTTGGCTGGCTTGGAAATTAGCTGAGTAGCAGGAGGCAGACAGCAGGAATAATAGACAGGTACTTAAACCAGCAGGTTATAATCTGTGGTGTTCCACAGGCACCTGTGTTGGGTGAGCTATGTAATTATTCACCACACTTGTGAACAAGTAGGATGACTACAGAGAAATTACAGTAGTAAATGAACCCCTTTAGCCCATCTGTATGAAACAGCAGCTCATCCCACTTACTAGCTCTCTCCTCATAACTCTAAATATTTTCCTTTCAGATATTTACCCAGTTCCCACTTAAGCATCTTGATTGAGTCTGACACCCCTGCTGCTCCTCCTCCACTAGGATGAAATGGAAAGCCAGGAATCTAAGTTTGTCAGTGACATGAAGATAGTCAAAAGAGAGGCAGCAGACTTGGCTGTGTAGATGAAAGCACTAGATCGTAATGCAACAATAATAAAATCATGATGGGCAAAACCATGGCAAATGAACCTCAATGCAGTCAAATGTGATGTCATTCACTGAACCTTAAAGGATCAAAAATAGCAGTTGAAGGTGGAACGCAAGCAGCAATGGAAATCAATGTACGTGATGTAATTGTCAGGTGGAAAAAAATCAATTAAAAATGCCAATGGAATGCCAGCCTTTATAACCAGAGGATCATAATACATGGGAGAGGTTGTGTTACAACTGCAAAAGGCATCATTCATAGCACTGTGTGTGCAGTTTTGGGCATCACATTTTAGAAGGGATATGCGGGATTGCACGACAGACAGGGCATAGATACCTGAATGCTCCACGATAAATCCGGAGTACCTACTACCACAATTTGAGTAGTATTCCCTCAGACCTTAAAAACTAATCAAGTTTTCAAGGTATTAAATAGAATTCATAAGATAGGGAAAAAGAATCCATTTCTGCTGGAATCTGAAGATAAGAAGTTGTTGGAAATACTCAGAAGGTTAGACAGCATCTCTGGAGAGGCGAACAGAGTGCAAATTTCAGGCCAATGACCAAACCGTTGTGACAAAAGGACACTATTCTAAACCATAATTTCCAGAATTCACTGTTTGCATTTCAGATTTCAAACATTGATACTTTTCTGCTTTTGAACTGTTTTGGTTGACTGGAAATGCCAGCACAAGGAGGCATGGTCTGAAAAATCAGGTGGGAGGAAAGCACTAAAAACAGAGAGAGGTAGTAGTTTGTAACTTCCTTATATCTCACTTGATGTTGAGAAGATTAATTTTTGAGTCTGAAGTTGGGAAGAGTTCTGCAGAACAATATTTAGTCATAAATTGGTCCTTTTCTAGTTAGCAGATGTATTGTGTGTCACCGGGGCTGGTGGTGGACCCTCAACCTTTTAGAGTATATACAAGTGATTTGGATGAAGGGAGTACAATATGCTGATGAACCAAAGATAGCAGGAAAGTAAGTTGCAGCCTGTTCAGCGAGTGAGCAAAGGTCAGGAGAATGGAGTAGAGTGTGGAAGAATTGTCTGCTTTTGAAGGAAATATAGAAAGAACCATTATCTACAAGCTGAGAGATCAAGAAGATGTGAGATGTAGAGGGATCTGGGTGTCCGAGTGTATGATTAATAAAAGGATAGTATGCAGACAGAGCAAGTAATTAGAAAAGCTAACAGAAGTCGCTGTTTATTGCTAGGGGAAATGAATACAAAGGTAGGGAGGTTATGATTCATTTATATAAGGCATTGATGAGATGTTATTACAGTACTGTGCATGCTACAAGTTTCCTTATTTAAGAAAGGGTGGTGGTGTATTTTAAGCATGCAGAGAATGTTTTACTAGATTAATACCAGGAATGCGTGGATTGTCTCATTAGAAAAGGTTGGCAGTGTTAAGACTTCTATTTTCTTTAAACATTGAAACTTCTAACTGTCTGTAAAGAGTTTGTACGTTCTTCCGTGTCTGCATGGGTTTCCTCTGGGTGCTCCTGTTTCCTCCCACATTCTAAAGACATACGGGTAGGTTAATTTGGGGTTTAAAATGGGCAGCGCGGACTCGTTCGGCCGGAAGAGCCTATTACCACACTGTAAATAAAATTTGTCAAAGATTCTGAAGGATTTTATCAGGAGGGATATGGAGTGAATGCTTCCTTCTGTGGAATAATTGAAAATGAAGGTCACTGTTTAAAAATGAGGATTTGATGTTTCATACAGAGGTAAAGTGGAAGCTTTTCTGTAATCCACGAGTCTTTTGAACTCTCTTCCTCTTCCTCAAAGAGAGTGGTTGAATCCTAAGTTTTGAGTATCTTTAAAGCAGAGGTGGATTATTTAATTATTCATTTAGGTGCTTCCATTTCCAACAAGGCCATTGCACTGGAATTCAGAACAAAGCACTGGGAGACTTCCTCACTGCTAATCCGACTCTGACCACTCACTAGTAACCATTATGTCCACCGACAGCAGCATCAATGGCTTTGATAGACAGGCAAAAGTTTCTTCATTGCAAGACGATGAAGTTACCAGAGGTAGGTGGGAGCTCAGTATTGAGGTTGCTTCTGATTAGCCATAGTATTGTATCAAATGACAAAGTAGACTCAAGGCTCCTGATTTGCATGTTTGCATGTATGGGGCAAAGCAGGTTGGGCTAGTAGGGGAAATATATGATGTCGGTCACTGAATGGCTTCTACTTAGCTGAATGACTAAACAGACTCAAGGGATATTTTCTCTACTCTTGTCCACAGGTTTTGAATAAATTTTTGTCAGTTGCAACATCATTTTCAGATTCAGAGATAAAGCATCCCTCATTTTGACCAGTTGGCTGATTTAATTCTTGTAACATTGGTAATTTCCAACTGAAGCATGATTCTAGAGACTGAAACTGGTCAGGCTCTTCCCCCATCTTAAAAAGAACAGTCAAATTGCAGTAAAATTTATTAAGATTTCCACCTGGAAAGAGTCAAAAGGCAGTCTCTCAAAGTTACATTTACAGAGCTGGATCAACTTTATTTGCCAGCTGTGGACTTCCACCTTACTGCTGCTTCTACTTAAGCTTTGATTAACTTTTACTTTCAAAAGTCAAAGGTTAAATAAAGGAAGGGAAATGTTTTCCGTCAAATAACTTACTGACCACTGACACCAACTTCCAGGAGAACGCTGCTCTTGGTAATCAAATCAAAACAGAGGAAGCTGGTTTTCCAAACCTTAACATGAAATGTCTAGGGGGTACTTTCTTTTGCAGAAAATTGACACAAAATGTGTAAAATTGAAACATTCTGCTTTTAAGGGGATTTGCCTTTGGCAACTGATGACTTCACTTCGATGGGAGCTACTGCACTACAAAGGCTTACCTTCTTTAAAAAAGTGAGCTTGCTTGTTAGAGCACTTCCTTTTCTAAGTGAAGGTGACAATTTAACAATCGCAATACTTCAAAATCAAAAGCAGACCAAATATTTTAATGATGGTTTCATGTCACTGCTGGATGAAGGATTTATTGCAGTCTTGTCCCCATAGATTAGAAAGTCTAATCTATTTACAGAAGCAGAACAGTTTGATGGTTAAATTGAAAAATGTTAAAAACTAAAAGAAAGGAAATTCATTTTCCATAAAAATAAACATGTTGTTGTATTTTTGAGCCAATAAATTGAATAATGTCGATAACTGGACACACTTAAATAGCTGGGACTTTTGTGCACAAACATGACAAATATAATGATTTAATCAGGTTTTATTTTCAGTTAATTATTCATTTAGGTACCTCCTTTACAAGCACAGGGCCATCACAGGGGTGCCCACAAAAAAACCCTGGGAGCCTTCTTCACTGTCGACTCTTACCACTCATTGATAACCATTAGGTCTGCCAACAACAGCTTCAATGACTGATGGATGGACATGAGAGTTTGTTCAAGAATGACAGAGGAGAGGACATTCCATTTATTAACTGATTGTTTTAATTTATTCTTGGGACATCAATGGCATTTATTGCCTCTCGCTCAGCACCATCTATGCAAAAAACAGTTAGTGCAACATTTCATTTCTTAACTTATCCAAATTAAAACTACTTCATTTTCCTTCCTTCTCAAGTCCACCTCCCCCTTGGTACTACCGTTACTCAAGAGGCTCAAATGTCATTCATACATTCTCCATCCAATCACAAGACTGAAATCTAACTTCAGGTTCATGTGAAACAATCCCACATCAATGTAGTTCAAAAATTAATTCACTCTGAGATGATTGGATACAAATCTGTGCATCACCTATGATCCAGCACATTAATACTGAACTGCAACCATTCCCCAGAAAGCATACTTAAATACTAATTTAGAGACTCATGGAAATTTATGATATTTGAAGTTCTTTCTAATGGCTCAAGACCCGAAATGTTTTTATGTTTGGAAAAGAAAAAGCTCTCAACCAGATAAAATTTACTGCACTGGGTCCAAAAAGCAAATGCAATTAAAACAAGCTATGTGATGTAGAAGTAACTGAAAATCCCCTTAGGCCTTTCATCGCTCAAGTTTAAATCATTTTTGATTGCTCCTACTAAAAAGTAACCAAAATAATTTTTGCTCAAAAAAATAATCTTCATTGTTTGAGAAAGTGTGCTTAATAAGTTGGTGTATTTAAAAAACCAAGCAATTTCTTCAAAACAATCTAACTCAATCAAAAACTTCACTTAGTCAAAGAATGCCATTCATTTAAAGACTTCCATGAGGCTATTTTAAAGTAT
>JARFYF010000063.1:49504313-49524280 GCA_030265395.1 Rhina ancylostomus | reverse complement strand
GACCTCTCTGGTGATCCATTTAAGGATATTGCCCTGTGTATAGGGCAGACTAGTCTGTCTAGCAGTGAGGGCTCCAGACAAACATTAGGTCCCTTATTTATATACTTTTGTGCAACCACTATATGGATCTTTTTCTGCCTTTACTAATAATGACATTGTGTATCATCCACGGCTTGTTGGAACTATGTTGTGTCTGGAGTATTAGCACAGTAACAATGAATTTTCAGTGTTTTTAAGCCTGTGGGCTAGCTGTCAATACTGTTCCTCAATGATGCACAATCCTCTCTGGAGTGAACTTTAAGAAGCTTTCTCAACATTTTGTTATTCAATTTCTCTATAGTTATGTGGATTCCACAGCTGGATTAATATAATGTTCATCATTTATCCCAATTAAGTATTCATTAGTTGCTTGAGAAATGTGAAGGACTGTTATTACAGCTGTGTCATAATAATATATTTTTGTCAATCCTGGTAAAGAAATCAGGTTGTATGAAAGCACCTGAAGCATAATTGTTTGCACTCATTATTCCTGTTGGCAGTCAATTCATGCTACAAACATACAGGATTATTAAAGGTTTGAATTTGGTCTAGGAATTTGACCACAGTTGTGCCGTGCGTGTGCTTGTTCTCCTGCTCACAGGTATAAATTCAGGTTGGTGCTGTGACCTTCTTGTGGTGATTCAGCCAGACGTCACCCCTCTATTCATTGGCTCTAAAACTACTTTGGTGACATGGTTTAAAGGCATCCAGTACACCTTAAAGCTTTGAAAGTCATGGGGAGGTGAGGTTCATGGGTGGTGAAGTGGTGGAGACACACTTCACTAGGGAAACTTCAGAAAATAAATGGCTGAAGAGGCCAGGTAAGGCATAGACTTCTCTCATGCTACAAATAGACAGTCTGATGCAGGCAGCGAGAAATCTTGTAGACTCCTGAAGAAGCAACATCTCTGCTGCTGGCCAATAGCATCATCTCCCTGGATGTGGTAGAAATGCTTGAAAGAAAGTAATAATATAAGTGGAGTTTCTTGTCTAGCTGTTCCACTTGTATATAGAAGAATTTTTGTTTTCAATGTTTGTGTGGTATCTTCATAGCATAGTCTCAACAAGCCATCCATTACTGCATTTTATTCTGATGCACTAAACTCTTGTCATAGTTGTACCGAGAGAGTAATATGACTCAATTCTGCATTTCTGCTGCAGCTGCCATGGGAATGGCAGATTTTCAACCTAGTTAGCAGAGATTTATGGTCAATAACCGGAATAAAGAGTCTTCCCAGTAAAAATTGGTGAAATCTTGTCACTCAGAATATAAAACCAAACTCTCCTTCTTGATTTGCATGATTTTTTACTTTTCATCAACTGCTGGGAAGCCTCCCTGTTCACTCTAATCTAACAAATATGACTAAAGACTGGCCTGACCCCATAGTTAGAAGCATCAAAAGCTAGTTGGTTGCTAGTTGATAACACATGGTTGTTATCATAATGTTCTAAAAATTACTCACCACTGCACCTATGCTTGTAAAGGTTTATGACATTTTACTGATTTTTACTCCATGGGTTGTATTTTTTAAGTGTTGACATCATTTTATCCATAGTAAAGTGATGTCAACACTGTGCCAAGATCAGGCAGGAATCTGGTGTGGTACAGGATCATACATCAGTCTCATTTCCTTTAAGTATTCAAAATCCTCTACTTCAAAGTTTGCAGCATTGATTTAGAGTGACTGAACTTTGTTTCTTGCTCTGTAATAGAAAGTTTGGCTTTGACTGAGAATTGCAAACTCTTAATCTCAAAGGTAATTCACTTTCCATCAAAAAAAGAATGAAAATAGGCACACTCTCTCTTATAGCCTGGTGTACATTCCATGTGTGCAGATTTTTAGTGCTGGATTTAGAGTGCACTCATTTTTTCTGGATCTAATTCATATTGGCAGGTATTCTTTAAGATATTTTAGACTTAATTTATGACGTCTGCTATTGTAAAGTGCTTTTCTATTATTTACATAATTATATACATTTGGGAGGTAACCCTCAAATAGATTTTCTTTTATTCAGTTAGTTTGGCAACAGAAAGAAATGTACAGATAATACAAGTATTTTATCCTTAAAGTTGTAGAGTTCATGAAATACTACAAATAATCAGCCCAACATTTTCACTGGAGTTTTAGACTCCCCTTCCCACCCTAACATATCCCTAACTGTGAGCTGCAGATGCTGGAATCTGGAGCAACAAACAATTTGCTGGAGGAACTCAGCAGATCAAGCAGCATCTGTGGGGGACAAGGAATTGCTGATGTTTTGAGTTGAAACTCTATATCAGGATTGTTTGGTGCTTCATATCCCTAACTACCCTTGAGCCTCCAACTTGAACCACAACAGTCCTTCTGGTGAATGTTCTGTCACATGACTGTTGGTGAGGGGGTTTCTAGCACTTAGACCCAGCAATCTTGAAGAGTTGGCAATATACTTACAAGTATGGATTGTATGCATCTCAGAGGGTGACCTGCAGATGGTAGCATGCCCATACACTAGACACTTCTTGGTGGAAGAGTTTCCAAGCTGGAGTATCTGAGACCAGCAATTGCAGTGCAATTTGTAGATGGCTGTTCTCAGCCACTGTGCACAGTTGGAGGGAATTTAGGGTGTTGAAAGGGACGTTAGAAAAGTGGACTGCTTTATCTTGGATCATGTCAAGCTTCATGAGGGTTGTTGAACTGTTTTTAACCAGGAAAGTGGAGAATATTCTATCATGCTCCTGATGTGTGCCTTGTAGACATTGGAAAAGCTTTGGGGTGTCAGGAACTGTTGGTAACAAACAAAAGCCATTGTCAAGAGTTAGAACCTGCCTCCTTGACTTCCTTCTGTTCTTGTAGTGAAGGAACTCCTACTGCTGATATAACACATCTCCTCCAACACTAGGTTGTGAATGTGCTCCTAACCCACTCTGAGCCACTCACAGTCTTCTCCATCCAGAGTGGGATTCTGCACTGCAGAATGTGTCCATCAGCAGTGCGCAAGGATGGCATCACCATTACCTATTCGGTAAATGTCTGGTGCACATGAACAATGTGCTCAGAATTGTGTGGTGCACTGATGCGGACAGCTCAGTGATGGCAGGACCCAACATCTGAGTTCAAAAGGTTTGGCTGAAGCATTCATAACCATGTTCAAACAGAAATGCCAAATGAATGAATAATAGCTGGACTTTCTCCTCAGGTCCCCACCATCATGGAGGCCAGTCATCAGCCAACTTGGTTCACTCCATATAACTTCAAGACATGGCTAACAGGATGGGATGCTGCAAAGACAATGGGACTGGAAGCCCTGCGACACTGAAGTCCTGCACTCCAGTACCAGCTATACCTCAAGTTAAGATGTTACATTCTAATGAATGTCTATGAAGAGGTCTGAGGCTACATATCCTGCAGCTGGTGACTCACCTTTTGACACCCCAAGGTCTTTCCACCATCTGTAAGGCACAAGTAAGGAGCTTGCTGGAATACTCTACCCTTACCTGGATGAGGGCAGCATCAATAACACTCAAAAAGCTCAAAGTCATCTTGGACAAAGCAATCTATTTGATTGTCATCCCATCTGCTACCCTAAACATTTATTTCCTCCACACCAGTACATGGTGGCTGCAGTGCGTACCATCTACAAAATGTTCTGCAGTTACTCATCTAGGCTGTACTGACAGGATCTTCTAATACTGAGAAGGTCAAAGGCAATAGGCTATCACCTGCAGTTTCCCCTCAAGGTGCTCAGTATCCTGACTTGGAAATATAGCACCAGTCCTTTCTGCTCTAGATCCTAGAATTCCCTCCCTAGCAATACTGTGGGACTACCTTCACCAGGCAGACCTGGCAGTCCAGGAAGGCAGTGCAAAGGGTAATAAACATTGGCCCTGTCAACAACACCCAGATCCCAAAAAAATTAATAAATAAAATAATTACTTGGTACAAAATGTTGCCAATATGATTTCCAATCAAGACTGAGCACAAATCAGGAAGTCTCGTGGTGATGAATATTGCTAAACAATCAAACATAGGCCTGACTTTTTTATCTGAAATAATTTGTAAATAACACAGTATTCATACCATGACAAATGTCCTTGGGTATTTAGTTGCTATGAGGTACAATATTGATTTACTGCTACTTCTGATATTTCACCTTTTGCCTCTGTTTCAAATACTAAGGCATTTCCAAATCAATTGATGACCTCTTACTTTTGAAAATAAACATTTTTAACATCTTCCCAATTCAATTAAGTGAATTGGTTGGATGCTTTATGTGAATTCAAAATCACATCCTCAAACGTAATTCCAAATTCAATAATGATTTTACTTTCTGTAGCCTTTGTTCACATTGCAGATTGAAGGATACTCCTTGTGATTCTTTGCGGTCTTTCTAATGCATTGGTAACTCTATTGGAAGTGCTGAGCAATGTTAAAAGTAATCTCTACACTCTCTGATCTTTTGTAGATAAACATCTCTGGCACGGCTTTATGTTCTTTTGCCAATCATTGCGCTGCTTTGAAGGGAAACATTTTTAAAATTGGTCTTACTTTACAATCTTATTATATTATTCATTTGTATTACAGTATATATATCCACATTAGAGAGTACACATGAAACTAATGACATTAGTTTTGATTGCAAGATGTATTATATTATTATAAATTCATATTTTATAAAGCTTTGAATCTGAGATCCAAAATAGTGTTTAGTAATTTGCAAATTTTAAGTTTAGCATAAATGGTGGTATTATATATTCTATTTTCTTTTGTTGCAATGTTGAATATATCCAATGGCATCTGGAAAAATAAAATGGGAGAGGCTAGCAAAAGGAAAATGTCATGTTAGTGAGAAATTGCAATGGAGAAATCATAAGATATATGAAGCAAGTACCTACAAATTGTGAACTGCTCTGTTAAATAAGCCTCTTTTGATTTCTTCTACTATCATAATCCACCTTTTTTATCCTACCTAATTTTGTGCAAAATCAGACATGCATGTTGTAAGCACTTCCCTCCTCTTGGTTAGTTGGATAGATTTTGAAAACAGAATGAGCAAAAATGAATTACAGGAGAAAGTCAAGAACGTGAGTAATGCCCTTTTACAGTTGTCTGCTTTTTCCTTTAGTCTTGCCAGTTTCCAATTTGCCTGACACTTCTTGATTCTATCAGCACTTTTCAGACTCTTGTGCATTACACATGTCTGAAGCTCAGGGGATCCAGTACTGTAAGTATGACATATTTACAAATGGATGAATGAAGCCCACAATCTGCCATCCAGCATTAGTCAAAGTGTACAGCACACAGAATTCCCAGTTGGGATGGTAGTTGTTAGTTTCTAATAGTTCTTTGTGATGTCACAAGTGAATTTATCTTTGTTTTCCTCTTTTTTTCATATAGACAGAGAAAGCAAAGGTGCTTCATACATTGAGGTCTGCTACATAGTTGGTGATATCCAGTCAGGCTAAGCAGACCGCATCAGTCCCTTCACGATACACAAGAACAGGTATTTACAGTGCAGCTCATTGACTACATCTCACCAGATCTGCAGTTCAGCAGGCTTCAAAGACCCACATTCCAAAGACATATGGGTGAGGAAGTTGTGGGCATGCTATGTTGGCACCGGAAGCATGGTGACACTTGTGGGCTGCCCCCAGGACACTACTCAAAAGATGTATTTCACTGTGTGTTTCAATGTACATGTGACTAATAAAGATAGCTATATCTCATTTCATATCTATATCTCATCTCATATATATCTGATCAATCAACAAACAGGCAAACTGGTGTCTCACACCAATGTGACTCAACACAGTCCAATATTTACACTGGAGGCTAACATTCTGAAATTCTGCATAAGAGAACTTCATGCTGGTGTAGCAGTTAATTCTACAGCCTCACAGCTCTAGGGACCCAGGTTTGATCCTGACTTTGGATGCTCTCTGTGTGGAGTTTGCAAGCTCTCTCTGTGACCACGTGGGTTTCCCCCAGTTGCTCCAGTTTTCTCTCCCATGGCAAAGATGTGCTGGTAGGTTGATTGGTCAATGTAAAATACCCCTCAGTGTGGGTAGGTGGCAAAAGAATCAAAGAGAAGCTGATGGAGTGTAAGGGAAATAAGGCAAGGGGAAAATAGGACTGTTGGGAGTGGTCTCCTGACTGCCATTATGAATCTGATAGACTGAATGGTGTATTTCATTGTAGCTGTACATAACTCCATTTCACAAAAGACAATGTGAATGAACAATAGCAAGAATAGGCAGTTTTCCTTGTGGCCACAAAGGTGACTGTAACTCCTGTTTTTATGCTTCTGGCTTCTTTTAACTATTCGAGTTGTAGGTAATATTTTCACAGTTTTCAGCACAGTGCACTGAGAGAGGTCACGTATAAAGAGAAACACAGATCTCATTTCCTCTTGTCCGAGACAAGCAGGAAGAGTAACCACAAGTTTCTGCATGGATTGCAGGCGTCCCCATGGTGCACAATGTCATTGACTGCATATACATTATCATGTGTAATCATCTGAACTTGCCAATTCTTCTCAACTGAGAGGGATTCCACTCCCTCAACGCACAGCTGGTGTGCTACTGCAGGCACTCATCCTGCGCATTATTTTGGCAGCAGAAATTATGCTTTCACTTGGCAGGAGTGCACTGTTCTGCACTGTATTTGAACGAGCACTTCAATTCAAAGGCTGGCTCCTGAGTGACAAGGCTTCTGGCATTGCTTACAAGAATGGTCAGGAATGTATGCTCATATATTTGGAAGGTTGGCAATGAGGGTTATGCTGCCATTAGGTGTATTGTAAGGCACACCAGTTGTGTCCTCAAGAATCTAGTTCACAGTTGTGAAGGAATTGTACAGCCCTGAGCTCACTGGGCATTGACATCTGTGGTTGTTTGCTACATCCTGTACAATTTGGCCATTACATGGGATCAACATTTCCAACCAGCCATCAGGTGAGAAGCAAAGAAGGAGGAAGAAGAAGAGAGGATACAACTGTAGAGGGTCACTGATGACTGGGATCATGAGTAATGCAAGTAAATCAACCACAGCTTCTGTTCATCAAACAATCAAACTGTCTTAATTTTTATTATCATTATTACAAATTAATTCATCCAAAAAGAAACTAACCACCCGCCTTCCATCTTTCTATATTTCCTGATGACATAGGAGGCCATTTCAATCTGTTGACTTTACGCTGAATCACAATGCCATCACTCTCCCCTTCTAATTGTCCTTGCAACCTATTTTTTCCACATTCCCATCAGCGACTTCTACCCAATCATTTTCTCAGTCTCCATCTCCTGTTCCTTTGCTTATCCTGATGCTCTGTAAAGTTGTCCCCATTGATCTTAGTGGCTGCTCTGTGGGTAGTGGAAGGCTGCTTATTTCCAACTGACTACAGTTGATAGAGAGAAGTAAGAGGATTAAAGCAGGATTAAAGTATATAATCCTGAATCCCTCCAGAGCTGCCAATAGATACAATGACAACACACAAAGCACTGGGGGAACTCAGTGGGTCAGGCAACATCTGTGGAGGGAAATAGAATGTCCATTTCCACCCACAGATGCAGCCTGACCTGCTGAGTTCCTCCAGCACTTTGTGTGTTGCTCCAGATTCCAGTATCTGCAGTCTCTTATGTCTCTATAATTTCCTGGTTTGTCCCCATTGTCCTACTTAAACAAACAGACAATATTAACTATTCTCCAGTTCTCCAGGACCTTGCCCATGGCTAAAGAGGATACAAAGATCTCAGTCATTATTTAGGTTTGCCTTGGATCAGGCTGTGCTTCATTCAATTCAGCGTGCCTTGCAAGCATCACCATGCACCCCCTGTTCTTGATCAAGTGCATATGACAGAGCAAGTCTTTATACCCCTTTTCTGAAAATGTGTCATTAGTCCTCAGACTCAGGTCACAGTCAGGTCAGGTTTTCATTTTATATCTGAGGAGACCTCGAATTGGCTACACCATTATCCAATTCAGTACAATTACTCTCCAATGGCTCAACTTCTACCTCTCCACACACTGCAAACATTGTATCCTGCCCTCAAGTGTCAGCCCAATAAGATCACTGACCTCACTCCAGCTTGGCTGCACACTGCTGTCTGATATTGTTATCAGTTCACTCATTTTCATTGTGCTCTCTCTCACCATCATTCCTTTTAATCCCCACTAAGGGTGTCTTCAGTTTTTCTGTCAGATATCCAGTACTGCGTGGGTCTCAAATGACTTCAAATGATCAGCAGTAAGACCAGTGTCAGTGCTTTCACCCATTGACATAAACTTCATATCCGTGCAGTACAGACCAAGCTAGACCCTTCGGCAAACGTCAAGTGGCCCGAAACCACTTGTGTCTCCACAACACAGTCGTCTGCCCAATTGCTGAAGCACTCATATTCTCACCGCCTTTGGAGAGAATTTTAGAGATGAGCAAATAACCAAAAAGACAAGTGGTTGGGTGCCAGTTCCTCTTCCATTCCTTCCCTTTGCCTCCCTCTTCACTTCCTACCATAAACATTTTTCTTTGCAATAAATGCAGGGTGGTTTTAAGTGCATTTTCAGAGATTGAACTTGGCATTGATTGGAACACTATGCACCATTCTGATCACTTTGAACTAAAATGGACTCTGTTTTTGTTTGTTCTAATTGTGTTTTTTTCTCTCGTAAAAATTGAGAGTAATTTACATTTAATTTATGTTTTCCTCGTGAATGCTGCTTATGTGATGCTGATGCAAGTTAGACTTTCACTGCACCTATGCATACATGTACTTGCCCTTATGACAATATATTCGACTTTGACATTCTGAAGTTTCCAAGCTACAAAGCAGAGAGTTCAAAGTCCGAGTTGGTGCTGTCATATAGCAGTTTGTAATTAAGAGTTCTGTATGATTCTAAATCATCAGGCAGGGCATCCTAAAGGTTTGGCTGTCTCTTGGAATCAAAACCTAATCTATCTGTCTCTTCTCTTTGCAGTCTGCATTTTGTTCAAAATTTTGCCAACATCCTCCTTTTTAGTTTTCAATTCCCATTCTTCACAAATGGCCAAAGTGCACTTTTGTGATTCTTACACTTCGAATCACTTATCCTAAACACTATTTTCAGTAAAGAGCCACGGATCTGTGTTCTCAAAAGGCATCTTGACTTCATCAGAATATTCCTCCATTCTCACCCTCACCCCATCTCCTAAAGCTCATTCAGCCTTATTTTCCTACCTGCATAGCTCAGTTCATTTAATGTTGCAAAAACTGCACACAAAAAAATCCTTTTGCAAAGGTTTTTCCCACCCCAATCTATGACTTTGTGGCTTATCAGTCATATTTGCTTGTGATGTTCACCTCCCAACTAAAAGCACCCCAGGATGTTTTAGTTGACACACCCTGACAGTACAAGTTTGATTTCTTACATAAATATCAGGCTTAAAATATCAGAATTTATCAGATAAAACTGACAACTAAAATGTCATTACATAATATCATGTAATTACACTAAGTGAGTTGAAATGGGAAATAAAGGCTCTCTCAGAATTACATCTTTAACTTTAATTTACATTATTCATAAATAATAGATCTGATTTTTATCCTCACTTGCACAACAAATAGCATTTCTACAGAGCTAGTCAGTAGAGAGATGAAACACGAGTGTATTTTACCAGGCTGTGGATAACTTGGGAATATTGCACATGGGGCAACTTTTAAACAGAGGAACAAGTCAAATGGAGATGGTGACAGAGGGAGCTCCAGAGCTGAATGAGAACAGTGGCTGATAGAATGGTGAGAGAGAGAGAGACAGAGAGAGAGGAGTCAATCTCTGCAGATGAGAGTGCAAAGAGAGACATGCAATTCATAAAACAGAAAAGATAGTAGGGAGGAAGAAGCTGTGTGAATAATGGAAGATTTGGACAAAAACATTAAGATGTTTCCTTATTACAACGAATGATTACAATTCTGAATAATTGAATTGGCTGTAAAATGCTATGGGGCATCCTGATAATAGGGAAAGGCATTTGATTAGCATCTTTCAAATATAATTCTCACCAACACAGCAAGCCAGAGGAGCTTTGGGTATGGGCTGTGATATATGCAGCACAATTTGTCATTTACTAATGTCAGTGCTGATAGCAGAATTTTTCTTTAAAACAGTAAGAAAAGCAGAGGCTTGTTCAAAACCACAAGCTTCAGTGTGCAGTTCAGTTTCCCTAACCATAGAAGAAGCTTCATCTTTATTATGTGATAGGGAAACAGTCTTGCTATGTGCATAGTTAAGGTTGATGAATTATAAGTACCATTTACATTATTATGGAAAGCTTGGATGCTTGCAGAATGTTATGCCTCCTGTTATGTTGAGAAAGAGCTGGATCAGATACAAGCAAACTGTAGTATTTAACTTTTTTATAAAAATTTTAGAGATTAAACACACACGAGGATTTTAAAATTAGTTTTGTTTTCAAGATTAGTC
Organism: Rhina ancylostomus; assembly: GCA_030265395.1. NCBI lineage: Eukaryota > Metazoa > Chordata > Chondrichthyes > Rhinopristiformes > Rhinidae > Rhina > Rhina ancylostomus. Next base: position 49,513,808 of record JARFYF010000063.1, on the reverse strand, counting down.
TCAGTATCATATAGCAAAATGGTAATTAAACCAGTTCAGTATTTATATGAAAGGAGATCTGGGTGTTTATTCTGGCAGTAACATGCAGATTTGCTATATTTGTTGATAGCCTAATGAGTGCATTTCCAGCCATGTTTTCACTTATTTGTGGAATTTCTAACAAGCTCCTCTATTGTTAAAGCCTCATGGATGCCCAGAAGAGTTGTGTTCTGAGGTCAGTGATGCACAAGTTCAAATTATACCACTGCATCTGGGAAATTCCAAGTCATTTAATCAAAGAGTTCAACTAGAGAAAAAAAAATCAATAAATGGTGACCATGAAACTTATAGATTGGAGTCAGAATCTATCTGGTTCATTATTTTCTTTGATGAAAGAAATCTGGGAGATATGCAACCCTAGACCCACAATGCTGTGGTTGGTTCCTTGTACCAAGCCATTATAAAAATGGATGATTAGAATGAAACTTAACCAGACCCAGATATGACAAACTCAACCCTGCACAGAACCTGTCACTATCCTTCTGAGGATTGTGACTAAATTGAGGAAGCTTCCCCACAGAGTAGTCAAGAAGCAGAGTGAGATTGTCATTTTCCTGAAGATGTCAATTGAAAATGTCAAAACCGATAGTTTTTGTAGTTGGATGAGGATATTTAGGAAGATGAAAATGATGTTGATAGATAAAGATATTGATTCAGTTGTGATTTAACCGAATAGTGGAACAGGTTCAGAGGGCTGAATGGTCTCCTCCTGTCCCATCCCAATGTCACCAGTCAACAGTTATCAGCCTTTTCAGTTTTGCTGCTCGGATTGATTATAATGAAAAAAAAGTTACTCCAATTAGAATTACTAAATAACATTCTGAGGTCCATCACAATCTCCCTTACTTGTCCGCCAACTAAAACTATGGCCATGAAGGGACATGCATGCCTGGAAAGAAATTAAGGTACATGAGGAAAGAACTACACTACAAAGTAATGAAATCAATATTAAAATAAGGCACCTATCATTAATCAAGCAAAACATTAGAGTTTTTTTTAAACATTGGTCTATCTGCTGTAATTGCTTTAGGTTACATCTGAGTGATCTGTTCAGTGACTTCATTCATCTCTGCCTTGTCATAGCTACCTAGGAAAAACTATTATATTATGGAAAAGTTAATCATGTTTCAAACCTGGTCTCTGAAGTCCACTGGGAACTTCCAAGTAACCACTGGATCTGTAAATAATTGACAGACAGTATTAATCAGCTGTGAGGGAATAAAGCCTTGCACAGTCAGAGTACATTAATATTGAAACTAGCTACTGTTTTAACTTTTCAGGCAAATACTGAAGCAGTCTTCCAAAAATTACTGCACAGCATTCCCACATTTCTATTCAGTACAACTTCTTTGTATATGGAATATTTTATTCAAGTTGCTTAAAGTATATTAATGAAACAAAGAACAGTTTATTCTTCATTTTAGAGCAAAGTTAATTACAAAAATATGAATATGCAGTAAAATACTCATAAATGCACAAAGTTCTACTGTGGGTTTACCGACTGCTCTACTAATGCAGAAACATGAAGCAAATCATGTTAGAGATAACCATAATATTGAACAGAGCAAGCCCCAGCCTGTAATCATCATAAACCAAATTTGCCTCTGATGGACAGGAACTTGCTGGGAAATGCCAGCAGTTTCAGGTAGAGCTGTCCACGTTTCTCACTTTAAGCACCACAAAATACAGGAATGCTGAGCAGCAATTCTCTTTTGTGTGTTGACATCAAACTCCACTTGCAGTAGAAAGATGAATTAGCAGGGCATAAACTTGTGGGAATTCCCCCAGCATTTATGCTGGATAGTCAAACCACTGGATCTGCATTTGATTGGTGTAGGAACAGTGGGTCCATTCGACTTAATGGACAGTAGTTGTTGCAAGGGATCACAATGGGTACAAGATAATGTTTTTTTGGAATTTAGTTTGCTTAAATTTACCAATATTTGGAAGCATCTTGCATTTGCTTTTAAATTGTATTTAAGATCTTTGAAATTCTTCAATTGAATTTTAATAATTTTTCAGTTTTTGAAAGCTTCTGAATTTTAGAAACATTCCAAGTCACTGACAAGTTTGACAATTGCCCAAACCAGGGGCACAAGAAAGGCCAGAAGCACTTAGCAGATCAAGCAGCATCAAGAGAGAGAACATTTCAAGTGATGTTTCTTTAAACAGAGCTGGAAAGCAAGCATTTCAAAGCTGCAGAGAGAGAAGAGGTGGAGGAAAATGAGGGAGTGCCCATGACAGTTGCAGACCAAAGTTGTTATTGCAATATTATTGCAAAGTTACCTTGACCACTTTATCTACATGCTGTCAAGAATATTCCCTCACTTCCCTCTCCACAATTTAAAATATACTTGTGTTCTCCAATTCTAATGAAGCATTCTTGATCAGAAACAACAAACCTATTCCTCTTTCCAATGATGTTGCTTGCTCACTCAGTGCTTCCAAAAGGTTCTAATTTTGTGTCAATTTTGCTCTCTTCTGCAGGATGGGGCTGGATTTTCCTCCACCCCAATTTGACAGCCAGCTCCTGTTGCTGTGTAGGGGTTCACCATTTTGAATTAGGGTGGCTTCACAGAGGGTGGCTCCCCACTGGTAGCAGGTTCTAGCCATTATAACAATAACACTTAGAAGAAGGACAGCTTTTCACTCGTTTTTGTTTAAATCACATGTATCAACACAAAGAAAATATCCCTGTGGCTTCAAGGAAAGAAGCATAGCATCGATAAAAGCCTTTGTTCTAAAAGTAGTCAAGATTTAGGAAGCACAGCCAAAATTCACCTACATGAAATCCCAATTTTAATACATTAACTTCTCAGGAATTAGGAAATTATTTCACACTTAATAATGGGAAAAATTGCAGTGTATTATGTTATATATTTAACAATTTGTATCCCATAGATGAAATTGTGCGACTTCATTCAGGCCTATCTTGACCTTCAATATTTTTACGTGGGAGCTTGGCTCTGTGAAATTAAAAAGGTGTTAGTTTATGAGGCTAGACACATACTGTGGCTTTGAACCAATGGGCCCCAAGACATCCTGTATGTCATTATAGGCAGCAGTGTGAAAGCCTACATTTAAAGTGTCTCTGCAAACTCCTAACATATGCAAGGAAAATTTATTTTACAAAAATCACTAGGCATCAGTTACAGCTCAAGCTCCGAACTGTAAAGTGAAAATATTCTGTAAACAAGAAAGATGAACATCGGTACATACAATGGAAAACAGTTTCCATAAACTACAAGAACAGGGCAGAAATGTAATTTAAACACTAACACAGAAAATCAAGGCTGCTCATGGCAATTTGCATGCTCCTCTTATCCAATCAACAAAATGTGGAAAAGTTCCAAGACATAGTTGTAAAGTAATTTTCCATGCAGATGTATTACTGATCAAATTTATGACCAGGTCTGAACAAATTAGTGAAAACACTTCCTTACACTGTATCATCAAACAAATGCACTAATTCATCTTTCATATCCACATCGCAAAGTTGCATCATCAGCGTACAAAGACATTTCTTTCCATGCTGTGGCAATCTTCTGATTCTTTTAACTCCCACTACAGAGATCTGTTTTCAAATAATCCATTACAAAAAACTGGCCACTTTGTAGAGCTATAAACTAGATTAAGCAGTGCAATTATTTACTTATATAGGAAAGAAATTAGTGTGTCTCAGTACATTTACACCATTAGTTCAAAGCTCAGTATTTTGCCATGATTTATTCTTTGAAAAAAATTACATTCTGTGCTGTTTGACACAGGTCTCAACACCTGTAGCTGAACTTGACGTGATTCTGTCAGTGTGCATTAGCAACAATGGCTAAGAATATTCAATCTCCCATAAACAGTCAACTTTCCAGAAATGCAAGAACATCCAGGCAAAGCTAATTGTCCTCAACCCAGGTGAGGAGAAGATAATTATTTAACTAAGTTGAATAATCAACATCAAAAACTCCATTTGGTAGGATTGACTTCCTGAACAAAGTTTTCCAATCAAAGCATACTTCTCTTACAAAAGACACTGAAAACTCTTTAGCTTTTAAGCATCCACTCCAGCCTATGTAATGCACAGCCATCTGGTCCAGTGGATGATGATTATCCCAGTTACACTCTATAACCCCAAAACTGAATACCATCAATTTTCAGCTAATGCAAGGGTAGTCTAAAACCCTGCATGCAGCGGCATCAAATATAGTTAAGGCTCCTGGTAAAAGGAAATTTCCATGACTCATATCCAAATGAATAAATTACTGTCGTTCTGCAGCTCAGAGTGCATACATTCAGCCCCAATATCAATTTTTAAGACTCTGAACTGGGACATTGGGCTAAGTAAGTGCCCATATTGAACACCTCCATTTTAAAAGTTGAAATGTTCAACTGTAGGAATCTGGAGCAGATGCTTTTCTCTCAGCAACGTAATCAGTGCAGAGATGAATTACTTATCTCACTAGAGGACAACTCCAATGAATTTCACATTTCGAAACTGATGCTGGAATAACTGACTAAAGCTAAAGGACCGCAAATAAACATTGTCCACTACTATCAGCCCAAGAACTATAACAGCTGCTGCTGACAGCTTAATAGACTTAGTTAATTGCAGCAATCTCAGAGTTTTATTTCAATACCCATAAATGTAATGGTAGAATATGCACCAAACTGTAAAGTGTAACTGTTCTGTAAACAACCGTTCACTGTAAACTGTAAACAGCCAAATTTATATACATGAGAACAAATATACATAAATTTGATCCCATGATATATAAAGAAATGCAAATGCATATCTATGTTCAATGGAAAACAAAATATGTACTTTTTTGGCACACAATCAATTGTGCAATTTTTCACTGTTTGCTTTAAAAATATTGAAAGCAAATCACTGTTTTCTATAAGTGATAGCTGATGGTGAATTTACAAAACAACGTTACATCACCAAGGAATTAGATTTCACTATTAGAACGTCTCAGAGGGCTTCATATACAATTGTTCTGAAGTGAAGTCACAAAAGATGCTAGAGGAACAAAACAGTTTTATGACCGTTAGATTTCGCAAAGAACTACCAACATAAATATAATGGAAAACAAAGTAATTTGTAATTCTTTTATGTCTAAACAAAGGGGACATCTGAAAATCATGACAAAGTGTCAAAATATACTCCCTATATCTTTATTCTATTCATGTTATTTTTAAGGAGAAATGTTGCCAGGGGGAACCAGAGTGACGTGACAATTTAACAGTTCATTTACAGGCATGGTATGTTTAACAATACAAGTTTGGCAGAAGAAAGTCATTCAGATGTTGCACCCAAATGACACTGTATGAATCTCCAACTTTCCAACATTGTAGAAGCAATACTCAGTGAACAAACTGCTATTTCAAATTAATATGGCTGATTTGTTTGAGTGCAATGATCATCTCAACCTGCTGAAGTGGCAATGTCTTCCAGCGCCACTTATTTGTTGTGTGACTGCGTGTCATATCAGCTTCCTGACAACTTCACCTATGTCAGGCCACATTGTATCACATGCAGCATGCCTGGTGTGTGAAAGCGAAAGATGCAAACAAAACATTTTTTTAAATAAACTGGTCCGATCTTCCTGGAGGCTTGCTGCTAAGAAGAACTGCTGTAGGTCTGATGTTGCTGTGAGCAGCAGCAGTTTGTTCAGCTGCACTCTCACACTCTTCTTCTCATGTTATTGTCAGTGGGGCACGCTAATAGCATGGTGCCCTCTACAGGACATTTGGGATCTATGAGACAATGAACTGCACATCTCCTCAACCAGATGGAATGAGCAATGCACTCTGAATCCTCAAGTTTAAGTTAAAATGGTGAATTAATTTCCGAATCAGGGATAGAAAGCAAATTAGTTAAATGAAAAATAAAAGGAGACAAGAGAGAAAAAAAATCCCAATTATTGAAATCTGAAGGAATGATGATAAACTTAGAGTCACAGAGTCATACGGCACGGAAACAGGCCTTTTGGCACAACTGGTCCATGCCGACCAAGATTCCCACCCACGTTTGGCCTATGTCCCTTGAAACCTTTCCAATCCATGTACCTATCAAAGTGCCTTAAGTGTTGTTAGTGTACTGGCTTCAACCACTTCCTCTGGCAGCTCGTTCCATTTTCTGACCACCCTCTAGGTGAAAAAGTTGCCCTCAGATTCCTGTTAAATCTCTCACCTCTCACCCTAAACCTATGTCATCTTGTTCTCAATTCCCCAACACAGGAAAAAAGACTGTGCTCATTCACCCGATCTATACCCCTTAGAATTTTTTACACCTCTATAAGATCACCCCTCATTCTCCTATGCTCCAATGAATAAATTCCCAGCCTGCTCAACCTCTCTCCATAACTCAGTCCCTCGAGTCCTGGCAACATCCTTCTAAATCTCCTCTGCACCCGTTCTAGGTTAGTGGCATCTTTCCTATGCAAGGTGACCAGAACTGAACACAATATTCCAAATGCAGCCTCACCAACATCTTGTACAACTGCAACATCACCTCCCAACTTCTATATCACTGCCTTGACCGATGAAGGCCAGCGTGGTCAAAGCCTTCTTCAGCACCCTGTCTACCTGTGACACCACTTTCAGACAACCATTTACTTGTAGTCCTTGGTCACTCTGTTCCACAACACTCCCCAATGCCCTACCGTTCACCATGAAAGACCCACCCTGGTTTGCCTTCCCAAGTAAAATCGTGGTTGACGTGGCAGTGTAGTGCGGAGGGAGTGCTGCCCTTTAGAATGACCATCTATTACCTCAGACGATGCAAGAGTTCGAACATTTTGCAGAATTGACTCCAATCCTGTGGCCAGTCAGCATCAACAAAAGATGGTCATCGTGTCCTGATTTGCGGGAGCTTGCTGTGCACACACTGGCTGCGCCACTTCCTGCCTCGCAACAATGAGTACATTTCTGAAGTACTCAGGTTGTCTGAGGTTGCTACAGAAATGCAAGGTTTGATTTCATTAATGAGAGAGAAAGAAATAACGAGGATTGGAAGGAGAGCGAGTGGAAGGAACACGAACACCTAGCAGTTCACGCGACGCTATTACAGTGCCAACGACCCAGGTTCAATCCTGGCCGCTGTCTGTAAGGAGTTTGTACGTTCTCCCCGTGTCTGCGTGGCTTTCCTCCGGGTGCTCCGGTTTCCTCCCACATCCCAAAGACGTACGGGTTAGGAAGCTGTGGGCGTGCCGTGTTGGTGCCGGAAGTGTGGCGACACTTGCGGGCTGCACCCAGAACAGTCTAGGCAAGAAAGATGCATTTCACTGTGTGTTTCGCTGTACATGTGCTGTAAAATTCAGTGTAATTACACATACTCAATCCTTAACAAATCAGGAGCAAGAATAGGCCATTTGGCTCCTGTGGCTGCTTTACCATGCTACAGGATCTTGGCTGACCTGATTGTAATCTCAATTCCCAGCACCCACCTTTCACTCATCAAGAATTCATTGACCTCAGCCTTAAAAATGTTCAAAGAATCGGCCGTTTATTGTGGAAGAGAGTTTCAACTGAGAGATGCAAAATTCGTCTCTTTCTTAAAAGGGCAGTGCCTGACTTTTAAGCAGTTACCACTAACTGTAGCGTTTCCCACAAGAGGACCCAACCTCTCCACATCCATCAGGTCAAAATCCCTCAGGTTCCTAAACTGCAGAACCTTTCATTTAACTCATTCTCCTCCCAATACACTGGAGGCATTTCAAGCCAAAACCTAACGTTATCTGGTGATTAGTCCCCGCTAGACTCTGGTGCCCTAGAGGAGTTGTTATAGGAGCATGAATTCCTATATATTACAGGGAAGATGTGATTGCCCTTGTGCAGAAGAGATTAGCAGAGATTTCTCCAGGATTGGGAACCATTAGACACGTGGGAAGATTGGATAGGAGCCATTATTCTCTTTGGAGACAAGCAGGCAGAGGGGAGACTTAATTGAGGAGTATTAAATTATGTGGTCTACACAGAGTAAATCGGAAGGATCTTTTTTCCCTTAAACCCAGGGGGCAGAGAATTAAAGTAATTGGTAAAAAGATTAGAGGGTGACGAAGAAAATTATTTACCCCCAGAAGGTGGGGTTTGGAGCTCACTGCTGGAAAGGGCAGGAGAACAGAAACCTCCTCCCTACATTTAAACAGTGCCGGATGTGGATGATGAGATACTACTCAAAGGGCTTTGCACTCAGTGCTGGAAGCTGAGACCAAGGATGTTTTTTCCAGCCAGCATTGACAAGATGGGCCAAATTGCCTCATTCTCTGTCAAAATCTTTCTGTGACTCCTTGAAATCCCACCAGGAGAGTTTGAGAACTTGAATTCTGCTCCTGTTAAGTAGGTGATTTTGGTGAACGTGAAGTGGCTGGAGTGTTGTAACACCAATGAAATAAGAGAGAAAAATGTGCTGGAAACACTGAGCAGCATCTGTGGAGAAGGAACAAAGTTAATTCTTCAGTTCAGTGACCTGCTGGTGTTTCCAGCATTTTGTCTTTATTTCACATTTCCATTAGATTCAGTTTTTTTTTGATTTTGGTTCTATAATGATTGTCAGGAACAGAAATGTACTTTACACTCTCTCACACTGACCCTCAGACACTGACCCTCCCTCAGACACTGACCCTCCCTCACACACTGACGCTCACACACTGACCCTCACAGACTCTCTCCCTCTGACCCTCACACACTCTCTCCCTCAGACACTGACCCACACAAATTGATCCTCTCACACTGACCCTCCCTCACACATTGACTCTCTCTCACAGTAACTCTCCCTCACACACTGACCCTCAGACACTGACTCTCCCTCACACACTGACCCTCACACACTGACCCTCAGACACTGACTCTCCCTCACACCCTGACCCTCACAAATTGATCCTCTCACACTGACCCTCCCTCACACACTGACCCTCCCTCACACACTGACGCTCCCTCACACACTGACGCTCACACACTCTCTCCCTCAGACACTGACCCTTGGACACTGACCCTCAGACACTGACCCTCACAGACTCTCTCCCTCTGACCCTCACACACTCTCTCCTCCCCTGCTGTGATCACACTCACTCCTGTGCTATGATATAGTTCACAGTGTCGCTGTGTTTTATGCATCATCTGCTCAAGATGTTGTTTAGTTTACTGTGAGCTTGGTCTGCCTGTGCTCATGCGTACGACAGAGGGGATCTGCATCAAACAGCACCTTCCATGACCTTGCAATGCCCAAAGGGCTTTACTCAAGATGAAGTGCTCTCAGAGTGTGTGTGAGGGTGTCATTGAGTTTGTGTGTGTACAACAGGGGGGTGTAGCCACATGTACACATAGATCTGCTGAGTATTTGTGACAATGTGTGTCTGTCTCTACAACACATGAAAAACACCGTGATGCTGGAGGAACTCAGCAGACCAGGCAGCATCCGTGGAGAAAAGCAGGCGGTCAACGTTTCGGGTCAGGACCCTT
>JARFYF010000063.1:49482378-49496890 GCA_030265395.1 Rhina ancylostomus | reverse complement strand
ATGGTGGAGAGTGTAATAAGGGACAGCAGCATTCAAAAGCAGTAACTGGGCATGACTTTGTAACACAGACACCGTGAAGGGTGTGACACCCATTCTAGAAAAAAGGAGGGTCAATATTAAGAAAGAAATAAAATCAATTTGTCAGGAATCTGGTGACCATTGCATTAAGGCAACATTGAAAACAGGTGCAAAAAAATAGTCAAATAAGCAAACAGCAATCATGGCCAGGAATAACACAATGAATGAAACTGCAGCAAAATAATGAAGCCTCATCTAACTTGAAGGGAAACCAAAGCTGGAGAAATGCAACAGAAGTTGCCCAAAGGAAAGAACTAAACTAGAGGTAAAGGACTGAATCATCCCACTGGACACCCGCCCACGTCTTTGTAACTAATTGCAGCTGTATTGTGTGCCTCTCACAGGCCAATGACAAGCCTGCCGAACACCGACCGAGTTCAGCAGGGCAACCCTGCAACCCCACAGCACACTCAGCTCCACCTGTGCTCAATGGTGCATGGGGAAGTCACATAACCAGCCCTCGCATGACACCACTTCCTTTGTTGGCTGGCAGCCATTTTGGCAAGCCACTCTGCTAATCCTGCCACCTTTCAATTGGAAGCAAGGCCAAGTAAGAGGTTACTCCAGTAACTGCCAGTCCACGACTCAGATATCCCAGCCCAAAGCTGCATCAGCCAATACAAAAAAATTTTAACTACAAGTAACTTGGAGATTAACACTTTGCTAAATATGAAATGCACAGATCCTAGTCAATAACCAGTAAAATAAGGATACCAACACAAAGGCCCCCCCAAAACACTTATCCACCACAAGGATTCCGAAGGATTATTACAGCAGTTCCTGCCCATTACACATTTCAGAAAGAGTGACCAACTCATATTTCACCAGGGTCATCGGTCAATGTGAAACTAATTAACTATAAAGCCCCTTGAGCAAAATATTATAATCTACTGGAGACCATTGGGGACTTAACAGGAAGCAATAAAAGTAAATGTAAAATTCTTACCAGGTCAAGTTCATATGGTAGTGCAAAGTGAATAACAAGTCCATTATATTCAGTTTTAAAATTCAGTCTCAGTTTATTTAACATCACTGCTATTTGATCAGGTTAGCGCTCAGAAATTGTGTGCATTTCCAAATCAAACAAAACTTCTGTCTAAATTCTCACAGATAAAAAAGACTTATTTTTATTGGTGTATTTGCCAAGGGAGTTTCATGGTGATAAAATGAAGGTACAGGACCAATGCAACTCAATGAGCAGTAAAGCCAAAGTGCAATCATCTAAGTCGAACATCCACGTTTATCTTCAACAATAAACTTTTCCTTCCTCATAACCTCAAAAACCAAATTTCAGTGACTCAACAGGTAAGGTGACCATCACAAAAACTTTACCATTGCAATTTCACAATCCTGCCAAAGGTCTTACTCCTCTTCCAAGTGGCTGGTGGGTCATCATCCTCATCCAGTTGAATGGCACCAACTCTTTCTCAATATAAAAATATTAAAAAGATGCCCAAACAGTTCTAGAATGATACTTTCACATGCTTTTGGTATGTTTGATACTTTCTGCACAACTTGAAGAATGTGGCTGACTAAACGTAGGTTTCGGATTTTATGAAGGAAGATGATTCCAAGTTCAAAATGAAAGTGGGAAAAAGTATACTAGGATAACAAGTGTGTCAATTCTCTCATGAAAAGCAAGCAGTTTAGAAATCATTTAAGGAAAGTACTTTTGGGGGGGGGAGCAAAATGAAGAAAAATAACAAAAAAAGAAAATGACTAAAATACTGAAATAGAGAGAATGCTTGAAATACTAAGATGGAGATCACAACTTTGCATCAGAATTTGAAGCCTCAGTTTCAAATACAGACCCAGAGAAAGAAATGAAGGAGCAAAGAACAAAATGTAATTTTGTGACTGAGTGGAAATATTAAATGTCAGAAGGAATGAAGAGGATATTAATGGGAAATGACAGACAAGGATAGGTCTGTATGTTGAAAGTGACAAAAACTCAATTAATCCCAGCACTGGTTAGGATCTGAAATGGTGATACTCAGGACCAAGTTCAAAAGACAGTAAAATGCCCAATGAAAAGATGTGGTGCTTTTCTAGAAGCTTCCACTGAGCTTCATTATAACAGCATAGATGATCAAGAGCAAGGTGTAAAATTAAAATACAAACCATTGATTCATGAGTATGCTGAAGGAGTGAATCAAAATGCTCCACAAAGCCATCACCGGATCTGCATTCCTCTCTCCAATGTAGAGGAAACTGCAGTGGGCTACCAAAATAGTGCAGTAAATTGAAGGGTTTGCAAGTAAATCACTATTTCAACTGGAAGTGGTGTTGGGGCCCCAGTTGGTGGGAAGGGAGAAGGCTCAAAAGAAAAGCGTTGCATCTGCTGCCAAAACAAAAATAATGAGTCAGATTTGCAAGAAACCTGGAGCACATATGAGTCAAATAATAAACATTTCCTTCTGGTGCTCAAATATACAAATAGGCCGAAAGTTTAAAATGAATCCACCTTTCCAAGATTTGAAATCATTGATTCATCAAATTATACAGCAAGGAAACAGGCTCTTTAGCCCAGTTTGTTTCTGCCTACCAAAGCACCTGCCTGAGCTAGTCCCATTTGCTTGTGTTTGGCCCAAATAACTCTAACCCTTTCTTATCAATGTACCTATCTAAATGTCTTTTAAACATTGTAACTGTACCCACCCCTACCACTTCCTCTGGCAGCTCATTCCACATACCCACCACCTTCTGTGTGAAAAAGCTGCCCCTCAGGTCCCCTTTAAACCTTTCCCCTCTCATCTTAAACCTCTACCCTCAAGTTTTAGACTCTGCTACCTCAGGAAAAAGATTGTGACCAGTCACCTTATCCATGCCCCTCATGGTTTTATATATGTCTATGTGTACACATGATTCATAGGCCATTTATAAATCTACTCAAAATCTTAGTTGCAGCACTTTCTAATAGTGCAATGCAAATATCAATAAAAGAGTAGTCCCTTTAACAATTCAGCTGAATATAGCAAAGTACATCTACTGGTTGAAATTGTAGCCAAGTTATCTTGTGCAACATAAATCACATGTTACAATTGGCTATTGGTCGTACTGCAATATTTCTGTTGAATGCAACCACATGCCTATTGTCACAAGAAGTTCATAGATTCTTAAATTGATAAGAGTTATGGAAACCAATCCTTTGGTCCAACTTGTCCATGCCATACACCTCAGAACCTTTCTTACCCATGTACCTGTCCAAATGCCTTTTAAACATTGCATTTGTACCTACCTATACCACCACCTCTGGCAGCTTGTTCCACATATCCAGCACCCTGTGTGTGGAAAAACTTGTCCCTTAGATCCCATTTAAATTATTCCCCTCTCACCTTAAACCTATGCCTTCTAGTTTCAGACTCCACTTGGAAAAAAAGACTGTTACTATCCACCTCAGCTATGACCCTCATGATTTTACAAATCTCGGTAAGGTCACCCTTTAGTCTCTTTTGTTCCAGGAGAAACAGTCCCGCCCTTTCCAATCTCCCCTAACAACTCAAGCCTCCTGTCCTGGCAGCATTCTTGCAAATCTTTTCTACATCCTTTCTTTCTTAAGCACAGCCTTCCTATAGTATGGCAAACAGAACTGCACTCAATACTCCGAGTATGGCCAAGCCAATGTTTTGTACAACTGTAACATGACATCCAAGCTGCTATACTCAAATCCTCGGCTGATGAAGGCAAGCAGACCATACGCATCCTTCACCACCCTGTCTACCTGTGTCATCAGTTTCAGGGAACTAGGTACTTGTACATCTAGGTCTCTCTGTTCCACAACACTCCCCAGGGCCCTGTCATTCACAGTGTATGCCCTGGCCTAGTTTATCTTCCTGAAATGTATCACTTCACATTTGTTGAAGTTAAATTCCATCACCCATTCCTTTGCCTACTTTCCCAGTTGATCTAGATCCTGTTATAACCTTGGACAACCTCTTTCACTGACCATTATACTACAATTTTAGTTTCTTCTGAAAATGTTTTCATGCAAATCATTAACAGACATGATAAACAATTAAGGACCCAGCACCAATCTCTGCAGCCCACCACTTGTTACAGGTCTCCAATCTAAAAAATAACCCTCTATTACCATCGTCTGCCTCCTACCACCAAGCCAATTTCGTGTTCAATTTGCTGTCTCACCCTGGATCCCANNNNATTCTTGCCCTCTGGACCAGTTTTCCATGGGGGACCTTATCAAAGACCTTGCTAAAATCCATGCAGACAACATCCACTGCCCTACCCTCATCAATCCTCTTAGTCCCCTTCTCAAAAAGTTCAATCAAATTTGTGAGATGTGATCTTCCATGAGCCAAGTCACGCTGACTATCCCTGATCAGTCCTTAACGTTCCAAATGCAAATAAATCCTGACCCTCAGAATCTCTTCCAGTAATTTTCCCACCACTGATGTAAACCTCACCAGCCATAGTTCCCTAGCTTGTCCTCACAGACCTTCTTAAATAAAAGCACATTAGCCACCCACCAGTACCTCACCTGTAACAATTATGTCTTGCAGTTATCCAGCAATATATCACATCTTCCAAAAAAGCTTCCAATGATTATGTTTACATTTATTAAAGCACGGCAAATGGAATTATGTTGACAGGCACATTTGCAGTTTTTCCACAAGCTAACATGCAACAAAATTGAGGTAAATGGGCAGTTCATCTGTTGCTGGCAATGCTGGTTGAAAGAGAAATGTTCATCGGGATACAAAAAAGCTAGACTCAAATCTCTTCCAAAATAAAACACATTTAATTCCAATGCACTCATATAAACATAGGAATTTAGCTATAACAAAACCCACCTTGGGTTAATTTATTCCACGTGAAAGATGACAAAGTACTTACCAGAAGCAACGCTGATGGACTCCCAAGTGTAGCGATTGGCAATGTAAATACTATCTTGCCTCTGATGTTTGTTTCATTTCATTGTGTGGATTCTTCTCACCATTAAACCCTTGTTATGTGTGTGGTCTGAGTAGCACCCCCAACACAGACCAACAGGCCAGGATATAGTGAACCAAGCCCAATGCTTGGACTTGCCTCTTGCGGTCTTGACCCACCTGCACTCACCTGGGTCATACAGGGAGCCAATCTCACTGACAAGCTGAACCTAGGAGGCACCTACGAAAATGCAGTAAGGTTTCTATAGCAAGTAGCCTGCAGGTGAAGTCCTGGAGCATCTTGACAGCTTTTGATACAAGGTCAAGCCAAATTTCTTGTCAATTAGCCTATGTTCAATTTTAACAAATTAAATGTCTCTAATATTCAGAACAATGAAATAGCTGTCCAAAGTGATGTCAATGGTTAAATAAAATGTAAATGTGTTTAAAAACATTAATATAACAGATCATTTGTAATATCAATAAAAACGATGCAAGTAATATCCAGTTTTTTTTAAAACCACCCATTCTACAGGCAGAGGGTTGCCACTAAACTAAATGCATCATGTGATCCTGTGCCAGGAGTGACTGGTGTAGGAACAGAGAAGAGAATTCCCAACATAATTGCAGGAAATCCCAGCAAGATTGGGTTCTGTTGTTTGATTTCATGTGGACTCCAGCAAGGGAGGCAAGTGGCGGGTGAAATTGATCCCAAACGTGCAGCAGCCCAATTAGGTTTGGGATTTCCTTGCACGTGAGTGGCTGAGTGCCTGGCTGTTCCTTCCAGACTATGTTTCTAACAGCAGGCCATAGCTAGCACTGTTTAGGCCAAAGCTTCCTATCACATTTTGTATTCAGAGCCCAGCACTCTGTGAAAATGAGAAAGTAGTCAAATCCCAATATACATGTATTGAACTTGTTGCATTCTGTTCTTATGAAACTGGTATACTCCATGATTATATCAAAATATTATAGTAAGCAGTGTTTTTCTAACTGTCCTGTTGTTATTGGCATACAATAAATTCACAGCCAAGTTTCCAGCAAAATATCAAGAGCCAAATTTTGCCATGACTTTCACAGCAAGACTATCTGCATTCACCATTCCCATAGAACAAATCCAGCAGCACCCATTTAAAAATCTGGAAGTTGCTATCAGAGATTCTCGGCTCCCCCACAGTGTGCGCTGTTACAGATGTTGACAGACTTAGCATAGAGTAATTGCAATGCCATCAACTCAACCTGCTGACAAAGTTAGGACTGTTGAATTCTAAAGAGACTTTTTTTAATGGTTATTTCAATGATAAATACTTGCAAACAATCTCAGTGGCACAAATTTCTTTTCTTTCATATATAATGCATATCAAGTCCCATTCCCTCAAAAAAGTTATGTTGGAGATTTTTAAAAATGATAAACAAAAAAGTTTACATTTTTCTGTCATCTTTATTTCACAATCTTTTTCATACTTCAAATCTTTTAGTTTATGCCTCTGGTTCAGATTATGCATGCTTTAGGATGGTTTCCTTAACATAATTGGTTTGCAAAGCCTTGCAGGTTCATTTTGCCCTGCTCCGAGATGCCATAAATCCCCACGAGTGCAGTGCTGCAGAGCTGCTGGACTAGTGTAAATCTTAGTTGACAAGATCATGAAAAGTCTACGGGCAACAGTAAATGGCAAGCACTATTCCTTCACACGAGGATCATTCCAGGGAACCTAATGCCTTTCCAGGCATACTCATGGGTCCCTGTTTCCCTGTAGAAGGTCCCTGCTTCTCTCTAAGATCCCTGTACCTCAGAGGACCCTGTGTTTCTCCCAATACGTTGTCCATAGCACCTTAAGGCTTCTTTCTCTGTTCACCATTTCAATAGATGCTTCTGGATGACTCACAATACTATTCACTGTGATATTTAGGATACTAGGTTAGATGAGTGGACCAAATTAAGTTAGTTGATCACACAGAGGTCTGGAGTAAACAGTTTTTGTCTTTGAGCTGAATGAAATGAGAAGGTAACCCACCCAAGTTTTATCAATTAGGCATTTTGAGCCTGCCTACTGAAGGGTGTGCTTATGAAAATCAGATGGTACAGTGCTTTTAAATTATAGAAGTACAGGAATTTAAGGCAGAAGCAGCCACCATTCAAGCCCATCATTTGCATGCATTAAAAAAAGGACTTTATCCTAATGGAATGCCACTTCACAGCTCTTGGTCCATAGCCTTATAGTTACAGATCTTCAGACAGACATTTGGATGATTTATAAAGCACTGAGGGCATCTGCTTCCACTGCCCTTTGGAGTATATTGTGTCATTCAAATTGCTACACTGCAGGAAAAATGTGATTAAGCTAGAGAGGGGTGCAAAAACAGAATCACAAGGATGTTGCCTGGATTGAAGAGCTTAAGTTACCAGAAGAGATTGAATAGGCTGGGTCTGTTTTCCCTGGAGCAAAGGAGGTAGAGATGACCGAGATAAATAGAATTATGAGAGGCATAGGTAGGGTAGGGTACATTTCCTGTGGAAGGGGTGTCTAAATGTAGAAGGCATAGCTTTAAGGTGAGATGGAGGAGATTTAAAGGGGACCTGAGGGGAGAATTTTTCACACAAACAGTAATTGTCACCAGAAAAGCTGGAGAAGGCAGGGCCAGTAACATTTAAGGGGGCAACTGGATGGGCACTTGAATTAGCAGGACACAGAGGGACATGGAATTAATGCAGGCAAGTGGGATTGGTATGGTTAGGCATGATGGTCGGCATTGATGTGGTGAGCCAAAGGGCCTGTTTCTATGCTCCACAACGCAATGACTATTATTAATTTCAATCTCTGGCCCCTAGTTATTGTCAACTTTGTTCAGGGAAGAGGTCATTCCTGTTAATCCTATCTAGGCCTTACTCACCTCGCACAGATCTCCCCAAATTGTACAAAATACTCTGACTGTGGCTTAATGTGGTGTACAATTCTGTCCGAGCTTCCCTGCTCTTGTATTCTATACCTCAGCCAATCCTGTATTCTGTAAAGTATCTTGTATTCCTTCTTTACCACCTTATCTGCCTATCCTGCAACTTTCAGAGATCTGTGGACATCCACTTCAAGATCCCTCTGTTCCTCTCCACTTCTTATTATCCTGCTGTGTTCTTCTATGTTACCTTGTTTATCCTTTGGAAATGCATGACTTCACACTTGACTGAATGGAAATCCATCTGTCACGATTGTGTCCATCTAACTAACCTATTAACACATTCCAGCAGCCCAAAACTTCCTTCCCCAGTATCACGGCTTTTGTGTGAGGTATAGCTGAGGAGGTTAAAAGTTATAGCTCTCTATGAGTCACCCGTTTAAAGGAAATCTAAAAAACAGACAGAGGGGCATATATGCACAGTGAAATGCAAAATTGGGTCAGGAACTAAAGGAGCATCAGTGAACATTGAGAAATCGGATTTGCCATCCCCAGTACTTTGATCATCCCCTCTTCCAATATGCTTGACATAAATGTCAGATTACACCAGTAAGACTGCCAAGTTACTTGTCCAGGCATGAAATGAGAGCACTTCTCTTTAACTATTAGTCTTAGACCTTTTTCATTCACTGTGATTTTTCTGCCCTTCCCTCTTGGAGATTATCAGCAGGAGGGAACAACATGTCTCCTGCCTCAAACTATTGCTCAATGATGCTTGCTCATGTCGAAAGGAAACTAGTTTTACGTTTACATTGTAGCTTTTGCACCAATTTTAGATCTTCTCAAAGTGCATTGCATCCAATAACGTAATTCTGAAAAGTCAAAAAACTGCAGATGCCAGAAATCTGAGATAAACATTGGGAAGATTCAGCAGCTCAGGCAGCATCTGTGGAAAGAGCAAGAGTTAACATTTCAGGTCATGGCTTAGCATTTATTGCCAAACCCAACTCAGTCTTGGGAAGATAGTGATGGTAAGAAGTAATAACATATGAAGTGGAAACAGGAATAGGTCACACAATCCCTTGCACCTACCTCCTTGAACTGCTGCATCAATAGGGAGAAAATATTCCCACAGTTAGGAAAGATGTTCTCTGGTTCTGTCCGAGCAACGATGAAGCACAACTCTTGAGTCCAAGCTGGGATGGAGTCTCTCTTGGAGATGGTGGTGTTCCGATCTATCTGCTCCCCCGGTACATTTAATGGCAGGGATCCTGGTTTGTGCAAGTTGCTGCAGGTGGCACAAACTGCAACCATGTGCTGGTGGTGGAGGAGCTGACTGCTTAACTTGGAGGACGGTTTGTTAATTAAATAAGACACTCAGTCCTTTAGACTTGTTTCTCTGATTCTGGCTTCTGCCCATTACCCTGAAGGACAAGGATGTCTGTGGACATTCTTCATCTTATGAGCTGTTTAACAGTTCAGTGCCATTCATAACTGGATGAAGTAGGACTGCATATCCTCGATCTGATAATTATGTTGAGGCACCATTTATGTCATGCAGCACCCACTATGTGACATGCACAAGTCCTCTGCTGTAGCTTTTCCAGCTCGGCACCTCATTTTTAGGCATGCTCTTCTATATTCCTCATTGAGCATGACTTTATAGTAACAGTAGGTGGAAGGGTAAGCCAAGCTACGAGGTTGTAGACTGGCAGAACATGGTTTGGCAGCTAGATGACCCACACCCCCTCACAAAGAACAGATCTGTTCTGGATCGGTCCAAGTTAGCACAACATGGAAGGAACCTTCAATGTGAAACCCACTCCACAGGGCTTTCCAAAGGGAAAACTAGAGCAAAGACTTGTGCCACCATAATCCATGACACTTCCAGAAAGATGGGATGAGAGGGGAAGGGTCCGAGGTACAATACACATCTCTAACAGCAAAAACATTGGGCTACAGCAACCTAATGAGAAATTTTACTGAAAATAAAACACAAAGACTGCACTAAAATATCTTAATAAATGTAAATTACTGAAGCAGCAGAGCTTTCAAATTGTCTATAAATCCTGCAGGAAAGGCACTTGTTCTTCAATCAATATTCTCAACTTGAATTCAATTTTATCTTTGGATTCAGAAATCACGACAGGTTAGTCTTTCAGGACTCAAGAGACTTTCCCTCCTTAAAACTAAACAAGAATATTTTCCCCAGAATTCATTGCTCTTTCACACACAAAGGCAGCAAACAGTTATAACTCTTTTGGGGTTAGGGCACTGAGTCCAGTATTGTACTAATATCTTCCCATATACTGAATGGCAAAAGTAAACATTATGCATGCACAATCCCTGCAAGGAAGGCACAGGTTAATGTTTTTGTTTTGTTAATCTACTGTCAACATTGGTGATCAGTGAGGTGAGAGTGACTGCCCTTGATATCAGGGCAACAATTTACTATGTGTGGCATCAAGAAGCCCTGGCAAAATGAAGTCAGCTGACATCAAGGAGAAATCAGGGCAAAGGCTGCAGTTTATACCCTGCACAATGGAAGATGGTTGTCATTGTTGGTGGTCAATCATCCCAGCAACAGAGCATCACTGCAAGAGTTCCACAGCAATGTCTGAGGCCCAACCAGCTATTTCATCAATGAACTTCCTTCTGTCAGAAAGTCAGAAGTAGGGATGTTCACTGATAATTGCACAATATTCAATTCCATTCACAATTCCTCAGTATATTCTACAGTCCATGTTTGCATACAGCATGACAACATTCAGAAATGGGCTGATAATTGACATACAACATTGATGCCACATAAGTACAGGGCAGTGATCATATCTAACAAGAGAGCATCTAATCATATTACCATGGCAGAATCCACCACTATCAATACCCTGGAGCTCATCACTAATCAGAAACTCAGATGGACTAACGACATAAATACTGCAGCCAAGAGAACAGGTCGGGGGTTTGGTATCCCACAGCAAGTGACTTACTTCCTGTCAGCCCAACATCTTTTCACCACCTCAAAGGCACATGTCAAGAGATAGAATATTCTCCATTTGCCTGGATGTGCACAGGTCTAACAACTTTCAAGAAATTTGACACCACTCAGGACAAAGCTGTCCATTCAGCTGATGCCCATTCACCACCCAAAACATTCATTCCCTCAGTGTGCATCATCTAAAAAAAGTGCACTACAGTTATCATCTTGGTTACTCTAACAGTGTCTCCTACTCAACAGCCTTTAACAACAAGGTGGACAAGAGCAGCAGGCACATGGAAGTGCCACCACCTGCAGTTTCCCTCACCCCCACCCCTTGTGTCACCCAAGTCACACACCATCCTGATTTGGAAACACAATTCCATTCCTCATTGTTGCTGGGTCTAAATCCTAGAACTCACTTGCATGACCACAGTAGGAGTACCTTCACCAGAAGGACTAAAGCAGTTCAAGACGAAGTTCACCAACACATTCTTAACAACAATTAGAGTAGGGCTAGAATTGCTGGCCTTGCAACAAGGCTCGGATCCCAAAAAATGAACAACAATAACAGGTTAAGAACCCTGATGCAGGTTTCGACCCAAAACGTCAACGTGGTGGAGGCAAATTCACTGTGGGCTTTTAAGAAGGGCTTGGATGGGCACATGAATGAGAGGAAAATAGAGGGATGTGGGCATTTTGTAGATAGGAGGGAATAGCTATGTCAGCACAACCTTGTGGGCCGAAGGGCCTGGTCTGTGCTGTACTCTTCTATGTTCTATGTTTAATTCCTTTCCTGCTGCTAAGTGTCTCCAGCAGGTTGTTCATTGTTCCAGATTCCAGTATTTGCAGTCTCTTGAACTTGAGTCCAAATGCCCAAAACACTTAATCTAAAACTGAAATATAGCATTTGTTCATACCATGTGGACTGCAGAGAAAACAAAACTTGTGCATTATGTGTGACACGAGTACAAATGAACTGGACTTTTGCTTTCCAATGAGCATACAATGGAATCTCTTTTTGTTCCCAAGAATGGCTGGCATGGTCAGTGGAAATATCATGCTGGTGCGGTGAAGCGTATTCCTTTCTATATTAAGATACCAGTATGAGAAACTTTACCTGCTTTCAATTTGTTCAGTTTCTGAGTTAAGAACATATGATGTTCACAGAGGGTGTAGAATTTTAGTGTGCCATCTATCACATCTCTTGTGAATCAATGGACTCTTAAACCAATGAATTTCTTTAAGACTCAGAAATTGGGGAAATTTTCTTTGATAATATGAAAATTGCATAAGCAGGGTTCGAGAAGTGCAGAAATACTTTTTGGTTAATACTGCACCTTTCAGAGCAATGCAGTGCAAATTTGCAGCCATTTAAGCATAACACTGCCCTACTTAATGTACTCAAAATACACCAAATGTATCTAACATGTATTCAGTATTCAAGCACAGGTTGAAGCACAATTCTCTGATAGGATTTTTTTTGGTCTTATTGTCTTATTCAAGAGATAAGAAAAAAATTATAATGCAAGTATAGTCCAGATTCACTCTATTGACATTAACATTGTGAGCAAATTCATGCACAGAGAATGCCAGAAATACACAAAAGGCCAAGCAATATCTGCAGAGAGTGAAAAATTCAATTTAAGAGGAAGAATTTGAATTACTGGGACTAATTTTTACTGCAATAGAAACAGCCACAACAAAAATGTTTTAAATTATTAAGTGCTTCACCAGATTGCAAGGGAAAATACAATTTTCTATTGCAATCTGGTAGACAGTGGCTATCAAATATTACTTAAAAATGGTCACTTTATAGAGCACGAGGGGTACTGGAGAATGGAATATAATCATACAAGAAATGATTGAGATAGGAACCATCACATCTGTTCAGAAAAGACGGGATAAATGTTGATGAAGAGGGAAATAAGCATCTACTGTAGAAAGCAGAGCAATGGGATTAATTTGATCTACAACATCACAACAAGACCAACCTGAACAATAGATCAAATTACCCCTTTTGAACTGTCAACTTCTGTGTGACTGTCAACAGATCGCACTTGTTATCCCTCAAGCAAGGTAGTCAGCACCTAAGAAATTAACAACTGACCAGAATAGGTTAGATCTTTCTGTGATGACAGTAGAGGCCAGGAATTCCCCTCAGGCAGGATGACAAGCAACATAACTGACTGTAAAATCTGCAACCACATGCCACCATCCTGCAAACTATACAGTGCACATCATACAGCAAATGGCATTTCCATTCGCTGGATAAACTGAGCTTTAACAACAGAATCCATCATACCTCTGCAAGCCAGTTAAGCTAGTTAGCAAATCTTACATTTATTTTCTGTGTTTTGCCTATACAAGATGGATTCAATCTAATAAGTTTTTTATAATAAAAAGCCTTAGTTTCTAGTTTTCATTTGCAGCATTCAACACAACGAAGACTTCAAGATGAGATATTGTTACAATTCTGGGAAACGTAGATGCAAGTCATTTCCTTATTGTATGACTGCTCTTTTGAACTGTTGAACTACACTAGGTCATACACAAATTTTATTTGAAACAGTGTAGGTAATGGGAGTACACCAATTACAGATAAGTAGATACTGGTCATGCATTGTCATGATGAAGTCCCACCAGAAAATTTGCATTTCATGCTGCATTCTGCCTTAATACTATTGGAACAATCAGACATTTAGATTAATAGATCAGATTCCACGACTATTCTCAACCATGGCATTACATTTCAAAAGGACAAATTAAATCCTTGTCTCTTTCTAGTCTCTCCAAATGCAAAGTTCAAGGTTTAAAACCTGGAAGCAACTCATGCCAATGAGAAACTGATGACATTCCCCTGGCACTTTCACATTTGATTTCAATTCTGACAATTTAATCACAAATTTCTTGAAATTGCTGCAACTATCCCGAGCAATTACTTTATTACTTGTAAATTTAAGGAAAAAAAACATGTTGCTGCTTCACGCTTCTGCTGTTAAAAAGGCAAGCATGTTCACAATTAAGCAAATGGTACAGTTGTCAAATACCAAAAACTTAATTTAAGATTAGTACCTGATATACAGAAACGTATCACTTTATTTCAGTGCTAATCATGAAGATATGCTTTATTGTTCATCATCATCTGTACTGGCATTCAGTCTGCAGCACTCGGGTTTGTAACCCTGGGTGGTAATTGGTGGGATTTAACCTCAGCGAAATGCTCAAGACTACCACTCACCAACGCATTCAAACTGTTATAGTAATCTCTGTTCCTATGTAACAGTAAACTCCCAAAGTGAGAACAAGGTACCTTCTGTATCAGGGGTGTTCGTAACATTGGTGAAAGGTTTCTTGTGCAAACTGAACAACAGATGGACACATAGAAACAAAGGAAGGGTTGGTGGAATGGAGGCAGGAATGTGATGGGGAGGAAGGAACAGAGCATGAGATGGTCAATGAGAGAGGGAGAAACATAGAAACAGATATAGTATCCCTGACAGCTTTAGGAAATGGATATGATGATCCCCGTTTCCCAATTTGCACCAACTCATTCAAGCATCACTTTCTGCTGATCTCAATTATGATATTCTCATCCTGATTTTCAATCCCCTTCATGGCCTTGACTATCTTGACTCTCCCTTGGTTTATTGCCTGTGCCTCTGTAATGTTATTATTT
>JARFYF010000063.1:49467384-49482278 GCA_030265395.1 Rhina ancylostomus | reverse complement strand
AGGAGTTTGTACATTCACCCCTTGTCTGCGTGGGTTTCCTCTGGGTGCTCCAGTTTTCTCCCACATTCCAAAGACATACGGGTTAGGAATCTGTGGGTATGCTATGTTGGCACCGGAAGGGTGGCAACACTTGCGGGTTGTCCCCAGAACACTCTACACAAAAGATGCATTTCACTGTGTGTTTCAATGTACATGTGACTAATAAAGATGTCTTGTCTATCTTTATGCAATTTGGAGAATCCCAAGGTTATGACACGAGTTCTATGAAGGCAACTTTTCTCTTAATGGTTAAATTATTTTCGTTACACAATTGAAGTCAAAGTTCAAAACTGCCTTTAAGTTAAGCATTTTCTGTCATTTAAACCAATTGCATTAATTTCTTAATTTGTTTCTAAAACCAGTGCTATATTGACTGTTCCAAACACTTGCTTTCACTCACAAATGAGTGTTTTGCTTTCAAACTTTGGCTCCCCTCGTCTCCATTGTTGAAGGAAATTTTTATTGTTGCCTCATTCAAATTCTCTCCATGCCTTGTTCTCTTCTCCATGTCACTCAGCACTCCAATTTGTCCTAACCTCTTGCCTGCTCTCCCGTCTTATCCTCATGAAGTGAACCCAAAGGCAAACAGTAGGGACCTCAATGGCAACTTCTTGAGATCAGGAAAATTTAACTGCTATCATTTCACTTCTGCAAATCCAAGATTTTTGCTTTAATCTGAAAATCCTGAAATTTTCCTGTTCAAGTACCAAGGATTCCAATTGCAAACCCGCTGCAGCTTCCCTTTAACGAGGAGATGTGAGATGAAGATCAGAATGGAAAAGCCTGTTAACATCTGTAAAGTGTATCCATCACTATATTGAAACCTATCTCTCACTGCTTTTATGCAAGGGAATGTTCATTGGGTTTTGCAGATGCAGATATCAGCTGCAGTAACACACAGTTAGTTCCAATTTCCCAAATCAGCAATTAAGCAGTTAACAAATTTCAAACATACTCCCTTGCAAGAACAAGACAACTGTTAACCACGAAACATCTTTTAAGATCAGCTCTGCGTGCAAAACAAACAGGCCAAATCAGGTGACTTCCCATTGCTTAGATATACCAGTCTTCTCAGAAAATGAAAAGAGGGTGTTACCAATGTGAGCAAGGAGCTAAATTTTAAATGGATCTGGACATATTAGGTCAGGTAACAGACATCTGCAAAGACTATTTGCAAAATACTCTAAACAAATTACCATAGTTGAGATTTTCCAAAGAAAAACAAAAGCAATTTAAAAGTTTTCTTTTCAAAGGACACCAAAAGAACACTGCAAAGATCTGGTTGACTAAAACCCAATTACAAAGAAACAAATGAATGCAGATGTCTTAAAACAAATCCCTTCATATTATTAAATTCCCATTTCTTTTTTTAAAAAAAGGACTCCCATTTGGAGTCTCCAAAGCTGAAACAAAGTTTTGGCACAATCTAAGCTTCTTCATTCAAGATGATTCCAGAGGATAAACAAATGGACTCATTTTCTTAGGGAAGATCACAAAATCTTGAATTCCCCAACAGTTGAAATGCCACTCAGAATCTGGGGTGAATTGATCGTAAGAATAACCAAGGAGAATTCCAAGAATGAAGGACCGCCCAAAGAGCAGGCAAGTCCTGAGGAGCCAACAACTACACAATATGAAAGGAGATTTGAAACTGCAGTAATCTTAAAGTACACCAATTTCATGGTTATCAATGGGTTGAACTCTATTTAACCAGGCAAGCAGACATGACCACAAACTAAAACAAAAATATGATTATGGTCTGTAAAGCAGTATTACAGTTATTCAAGATCAGAGATAATGTCCAAATCCAATACTTAATTTAATTTGAAAAGCTAACATTAGTTTCGAATAGTGATTGACATCAATAAAAAAAAGACCCAAATTCATCCTTCAGAGGCTAATTCCAAATTTAGCCAAAGAGGACGAAGGGGTGAGAATTGAATTTAAAACACCTTAGCAGTGAAAACAATTTATTTCATTCACACCCCTCTGAAGCAGTGGGTGATCACAGTAATCAAACCATCACTAGAGAGGAGCCTGTCAGTCCCCAGGGTTTGGAAAGTAAGTAACCTTCAACAAAAAGACGGCAGTATCACAGATGTTGTGCTTTGATAAGTCTATGACAAGCTCCAAGGAAGCAGACTGACTGAAAATCAATGTTTTGACATTCTTCTGACGCCTGTCTGTGAAAGTCTACACTGAAGCTTTAAAAGAGGGAAAGAGTTTTGGTCGGTAAAATGGGTTGTCAGCAGTAAATATCACTAAAGTCTAACAATTAATTGGCCTCTTGCTGCTGAACTCTAAAAATACTATACATATATGTTTCTTCCCTGTAGGGTGAATCACAAGTTCCAATTATTTATAAGCTGGTATAAAGCCGAAAATGGCACGTTTCCTCCCGAGAGTAAATGTTAACCAGCAGTGTCATATTAGCAACTACAGTTTCCACATATTTGTATCAAGTGTCAAATGCCATTTTCACATGACCACATGCCCAAACAGGCAAGCAATGAGTTTATTCCCCCCTCCAAACAAAACTGTTCATTTCACAAAGTAATAAAGTTAAAATTTATCTCACAGCCTTTTAATAAAAATGAAGTGCACCTCACCAGGGCACCTTTTAAGTTGAGGATTGTTACCAAATTTACACCTTTCACTCTTTTATGCCAGTCTAATTTTGAGGTGAAAATTACCCCCATTGGCAGTATAGGTTTTATGCATAAAAGGTTTGAACAGTTTTAGCCAAAATTTCCACTAAAGCCACAGGATGACCAGTATAGAATATTGGAAATTGGCAACCTTTTCCAACATCAAACCTGAGGAACTCCAAACGGTAAAATTAGAATAAATTAACTCTGAAGATACTGATGGTGGGTGCATGAAGTAGAAAGATAACATTCTACTTTTTGATCATAACATAAGTCACCCTGATGAAAATTAAATGGACTAACCTAAGAATAATGGATCAAAGGTCATCTGTACACTAATACCCAGTAATAAAGAAAGGAGAAAAAGCCAGACATTCTTAAAGAAAAATCACAATTGTTTTTATTTTAAAGAACCTTGCATATCACTTTCACAAGCAAAAGTCTCCTACTTCACAAAAGCTGATTAATTTTTTTATCTTGTAATATCCTAAATGATAGACATAAAAAGCAATTAAAATAAATATGGTCTCACAACAATTTAATTTGAAGATTTAAAGAGCCAATTACCCAAGCTCCATTTTCGGATGTTTTGCAATCCCTTCACTGGATTACTGACAGGAAGCCTGTATCCATTCTATTCCTTCTGAGTTACTCAAGTACGATTATCCTTTTGTAAAGTGAAAGTGATTTAAAGCTAAAATGTATACTTTAGAAATGTACATGCATCATATACATATCCTGACTCATGGGCACATGCACACACCCTTGTTCTAAGGCAGACCTTCAGAATTGAGAAAGACTTACTTTCACACTGGATCTGTGGGTTCTGAGGTGACTGAGGAGGCCAACGTGGGGACCACAGACTCTTCCATGAATGGGGCAGCTGATGGCTGAGAGTATAGTTG
Organism: Rhina ancylostomus; assembly: GCA_030265395.1. Taxonomy (NCBI): domain Eukaryota; kingdom Metazoa; phylum Chordata; class Chondrichthyes; order Rhinopristiformes; family Rhinidae; genus Rhina; species Rhina ancylostomus. Next base: position 49,478,686 of record JARFYF010000063.1, on the reverse strand, counting down.
TTGTAGGTTGAAAAGATTCCCATTGTTTTTCAAGATGAGTAATTTAAAATTAATACCTTCCACAGCTTACAAAGGGCTTCTATGTGCTCTTGATGCATGGCCTCAAGGCTCTCAATACCATCCACAACATTCCCTCTCCACTTGGAGCAGTCACGGGCCAGAGATTCCCCTAAGTCAGTGGGGATGTTGTACTCCTTTCTCTAATCTTCTCCTCTGATCACTTTGGTAATATTTTTCCATGACAATACTCAGAATGGAGTACCTGCTTCAGGTGTCTATTGATGGGCCTGCAAATGACAATGAGCTGCCCAACATAGTGACTGAGTATAACTAGAGCCTCACTACTGATAATGTTGGCCTGGGAGAGGACACCAAAATTAGTTTGCTTGTGCTCCCTTTGGAAGATTTTGTGGAGACAGCATTAGTGGTATTTTTCCAGTGCCATAAAATAGCTCATCCACAAACTTATCATCCATATCTAGGATAAATAGGATATTCCAGGGAACCTCAAAAGATGCTGTAATTGTGATCACCTTCAAGAAAGGAGGCCAATTCAACTGTGGTAAGTACAGAGGGGTTTCCCTGCTCTCCACCATGGGAAAAGTCAATGCTAATTTCCTCCTCAACAACCTTCTCCCAGCAGCCAAAGAGTGCCAAATCACAGTGTGCTTTCTGTCCATCCAGAGGCACAATGGACATTGTCTTCAATGCATGACAATTCTTCAGAAAAATGCAGGGAACAGCACCAGGCACTCTGCGTGGCCTATCTCAACCTCACTAAAGCCTTTGACCCCGTCAGTCAGGAGGGACTGTGGAACATCCCTCTCAAATGCAGCTGCCACAGAAATTTATCTCCATCTTCAGTTTGCTTCAGAAAAGCATGCAAGTTATGGTACTAAAAAAATAGATCTATGACACCATTCTCAGTGAAGAATGGTGTCAAATAAAGCTATGTCACAGGCCAAATACTTTCTCAGTCTTTCTTGCTGCAATGTTGCATTTCACCTCCAATTAATTTACTTCAGGAACTCATGTTCAGATTATGATTATGAACATGTGCTTAAGATTTATTATTATTTCCAATTTTATTTTGCTGTAGCCAGCATGAAGGTTCATACTTATGGTCATAGCTCGTGTTCAGAAACAATGGAAAGCTTTTCAACTACAACAACGACACTCCAAAACCAAGGTTACTCAACCTACTGTGGACAAGCTGCAGTATGCAGATGATGCTTGTGTGTACGTACACTAGGAGGCCGAGCTCCAAGACTGTCAATACTTTAACTGAAGCATACAAAAGAACAGGCTTTACATTCAACCTCCAAAAGAACACGGCCCTCGACCAATCTGCCCCTATTGCACCACACCACACTCTGGAAAGAAAGGTTCACAGTGAAACCCTGGAAAACATGAACCATTCCCCATATCTCAGTTGGCACCTCTCAAGGAAGGCAGATATCATCCATGAAATTCACCTCTGCCTTCAATGTACCAGCATAGCCTAGGCTGGTTGAGGAAAAGGGCATTTAAAGATCAAGACCTCAGACACAGCACAAAATTTTATCGGTGTATTGGGCAGCAATGATCAGAGATTATGCTATGCTTCTGAGACCTGGACTGCTAACAGCAGAACCTCAAGGCACCAGAAAAATACCACTAACACACAAAGCAAAAACTCAGGGATAAAGGATCATGTATGAAATCCAAAGGTTAGAGATTTTTTAGCAATACAACCATTGTTTTAAGATAAGCATATCATTTACAATTGATCTACATTAGCTCTAGTGTAGCATTTCCAGTGCCATCACTATTATACTTGTAAATCAATAATTCACTTATTAACAGTGATTCATCTTGTTCACTCCTTGAAAATCTTAACAAATATAACAGCAAAAATACTAACTCTCAACAGATGCCTCTGTGCCTGTACTGTATGTTCTGTGACTTCAGTTCCAGCAGATCCATCCATATCCAGTACAGTATATGGAGTCACCACGAAGTAGAAATGTTCCAGAGGAATATCACTGACAGTCTGACACTTGAATGTTTTTGTTTAGTTTTTGGCTGTCATTTTGAATACAGCTCAGTAATTTATATTAAATGGTATTTGAAATGTTGTCTTTAGAACTGAAGACAACAAGATCTGAAATTAGAATTTCAGGATGAAACTTCACAGCTCATGGAGGATAATGTATAACAAGACTCGAAATATTCTTGATACTTTTTTATTCTTGGTGCATTTCTTTAAATTACAAAATATCCAAAAAATCTAAAACAACAATGCAACTTAATTAAATATATTTAAGTATGAACCTTCAACACTGGCTACAGTAAAATAAAATTGGAAATAATAATAACCCTTAAGCACATGTTCATAATCAGCCAAACCTGCAAGCTTAGCAAAAATAACTCTGGAAAAATAACTTATTCTTAGAAAGTAGTTAAGTATCAAAAAGTCCATGACCAAGGAAAACTATAATCATTTGGGCAGCTCTGGGAAAAGCTCAAATACTTAATGGAGGGAAGGAGCAAAAGGTTCAAGCACAATAACACAAGAAGATAAGAGCGGCAGTAGGCCACCAGGACCCTCAAGCCTAGCCCACAATTTATTATGTTCATTGGCGTCAACACCTCTTCTGTGCCAGTTCCCCATGACCCTCAAATCTTTCAAATATTTATCAATCTTCACCTTAAATATATCTAATGATCTGGCCTCCACTACCCTTGGGGTCAGAGAATTCCAGAGATTCGCTATCCTTGGAGAGCAGAAACTTCTAGGCACCTTAGTTTTAAGGTTAGTTTTAAGTTTTAAGTTTTTAGAGTCGTGAACAAGTTTACATGGTTACAACATGAGGCACCTTAGTTTTAAGGTGCCTCATGTTGTAACCATATCGCCTTGTTCATGACTCTCCCACCAGTGAAAACATCTCAACACCTTCACTGTCAAACCTCCTGATAATCTTATATGTTTGAACTGGCCACCCCTCATTCTTCTCAGCTCCAAAGGAATACAGACCCAAGCTGTCTATCATTCTGAACTAACTATAAATCTCATTGTGGAACCGATAAGGATATTACCAAAGGCTTGTATATTAAGGCTCCAGCCTAAGAAAGGTGCTTGGCGTGGTAGAACAGCAAAGTCTGGGGGGAAAATACTCATGGAAACAGAGCTTGGCATAAAGTATCACTCGTATCTGATGAATGCTAAGTTCAGAACATTTTACCCTTTCCAGATGTACAAATGAGCAGTGCTTGTGAAGTGAAATGCAACAAAATAAAATGACTCTAGCACCCTTTTATTTATTTATTTATCTATTTATTCATTCATCCACTTATTTATTTATTTGTTTGTTTGTTTGTTTGCTTGCAGGACTCGGACTCATAATCAAGGAAAACAAAAGGAAAACTCTGATAATCCAAATTCCGATTACGCAGCAATCCTGGTGATTCAGCATCCAGCTCACTCATTCGTCCAGAATGTGAGCTGAGGTTCCAGAATGCAAGAGAGGTCAACAGCCTGATACAGGGGTCTGGAGTGTGGCTGGGGCCAGGATCAAACTGTGGGCAGGGCTGCAAACTGGAGCTGAAGTTGGGGTCTAGAACATAAGGGGTCAGGAACGTGGGTTGGTTTGTAGTCGGAGCCAAGAAAGCTTTGATATCTCCTGCTCCCTTTAAAATGGCCAGGTTCACTGGAAAATCTATTATATCACTGGATAACAAGTGTGTGGGCTTTAATAGGAATAATATCTAATAATCCAGAAAATCTCCTAGTCCAGCACCAAACTCCCAAGCATGCCAGACTATCCAAGTTTTACCATATATGGTTAAGAATTGTAGCATTATATAGACTTCAAGCAAGTAAAATCTATTTGCTGGATATGGAAATCGACTCCAAGGCTTCACATTTTGCAAGCAGTTTGCCCCAGTGATCACCTTAGATTATCATTGGCAGAATTTAAGAAATTGTCATAGAACACTCTTAACACAGGCATAATTAAAGAAAAATTACTTTAAAAATTAAACATTATGTATTTTAATTCTATTGTACCACTGACAATTTAAATCATTTACGTTTAACAATCCATATTGCTGAAATTCCCCAAATTCCCATGCACATTTTTGTTAAGACCCTGCAAATTTACTGTTTTTTCAGTGGGAATATTATTCATGTACACTGTGAAATAAAGATTCAAATGGTTGATATTATATTAATTGATCAATCCTTGACAGCTCACAAATGGAAACCGCACTGTTGTTCTCTTCTGTTTTTTCCTCTTGCACTGTTGTCTGTTGTGGAGAATTTGTGCTCAGAAACCAAGCATTGCAGTTTGCCTATTAGCACAAAGTCCATTTAGACTTTGACATCATACGTGTTTTACTAGGACTCTTGTAACCATTCCTGTCAGTCATCTGTTTAACCTGCCTTTGAGAAACAAGGGAAGCAGACCTTAGAGAACTTTCTCCTCTTGTTCTTCTCCACAATTTTGAAACTCCCTTGCCCTCTTATTTTCTGGTCAGAGGTTAAACTGCTGACCTTTCACCTTTTACTCATGGATTTTTTTTGTGTGCAAAAGATTTCACAGTCTGCTTCTGCCTGGATTAGCTCCTCTTCATGAACAAAGGGAAAGTCTTTGTACCAGCAGCTTGGCCAAGAAGCCTGTTCGTCAAGGGAAGCTGCTCCTACTTAACATTCACAATGATCGCATTGTGAATTCCCTGTAAGTCCTACATCTCTGCGTCTAGACTTTTACCCAGCTAGACAGCCATAGGAGAAAATCCTGTGAGGCACTCAAGTGAAAGCAAACCTAAGCAGCCTGCTGTGAAACTGATGAAGATGTCAGTTTCCAGGACAGGAAAAAAAACTTTCTATTGTTCAACACACTTGCAGAAACAAATGTTCAAGAATCAAAAGCAGTAGCTGTGATTATATTTATGGACCAGTCAGAAAGTTTTTCAGCACTACCAGCTTGTCCCCACCTCCTCTCAAGTACCAACCAATGAAAATGGCCAAGATATACTAATCATAAATACCACAAATGTTTGTTACTATTCCCGTTCTCCCTCCCTGAAGTGTACAAAGGACCATCCAGAGTCCGCAAGGTGAAGGACTTATAATTGACAGTTTGTACATTTTTATTGCCCCGCCTCCCTTCCACTTCACTAGTTGCGCAAATTTAAATGAACACTTACGGTACTGAGTTTGAAACGTTAAATCTGAAGCTTAGCTCCGAGAGAGAAATACAAAAATACTGCAGCAAGCTATAAGCTGGTGGTTTTATAAATGAATTGAAGTAGCCTGAGAATAATAATAAAGAATAAACTTTAAAAAGCTACCAGTGAGATTAGAGATCTTAAAAGAAATGAAATGTTTACACAAGCCCCAATAATGTGTGTTTTCAATGAAGGTGCCTCAAATTACTCTGAAGACAGTCAGAATATCAGAAAAAACTGATCAAAGTATTCTAAGCTTCAACAGTACACAACCTTTCTTGACAGAAAAGTACACTTGTTTGGATTCACTTTGCAACTGGAAATTTCCCAAACTGTGATATTGATTTTTTTCCCTACTCATTTAAAATTCCTTAATCCATTAAGGGCAATCAGTTAAAAATTTTTGCACAATATTTAACAATTATTCCTCACAGTGGGCAAACATCACAGAGAATGATTTCCTGTGTGACAGCTTCATCAAAAGAGCAATCCAGTTTCTTCCAATACTGTACTTTAACCCTGTTTCCCTGAAATGCATTCTCCTTCAAACCATTATCCATTTCCCCTTTCAGGGCTTTCATCGAATCTGTATTCACCACCCCAGCAGACAATGCATTCCAAATCCTAACCAACAGCATAGCCAGTAAATTTTTCATCACTTTCTATATTCCCTCCACCACCCCCCCCCCAAATCACCTTGAACATGATGTTGCAAATAAAAATAAGTGACAGACATTCTTAACAATTGCTATATATCTGTGCTTATTGCAGAGAAGGGGCATAGCATACGAGTTGCCCAGGGAGAGCTGAAAGTGAATCAGGGACAACAAAACTGAGGCAAAACAGCAAAGAAAAAGAATCAATGACACTAAGAAGTGGCAAATCCCAGGATCGGCTGATTTTAATCATTGCATATTGAAGAAAGTAAGTGAAAATGCTCCAATTGCCCACACTGTCACTTTCCAAACTTTTCTTAAATTTGGCAAAAAGTTTACTGTAATTTGGAAAATTGTGCAGTCTACTGTTTAAAAATTGCACAACTGAGAAGGCGTGTAACGTGGCCAGGTTAGCCTTAATTCTGTTCTTTGGAGCCCGTAATAATGGATAGAAAGATAGAACACTTTGAAAATTTTTGGTTGATCTGAGCAAGCCAGTATGAATTGTGCCTGATTAGCCAACAGATTTCTTTTTAGTAAGGTAACTAGATTACAGGAGAATGTCAATGGACTTTACCCGTTTGTATTTCAAGCTGACATTTCATTAAGTCCCTTATCAGAATTCAAACTCTAGGATGTATTATAGAGGTAGCTACAAAATTGGAGGATCAGTACAGATTCCACATAAAAGGATCTGAATAGATCCTGCAACCATTATCCATATTTTTAAATGGCTTAACTGGTGGAAGGGAGAACCTTGTACCTACATTTGCCAATGACCCAAGGACGGAATTCTCTGAACTATATATAGATGAAAGCCTAATTTACAATGAGATATTAATGGACGAGATCATACTCTGCCATGGGTGACAGTTCCATTGTCATGGCCCATCTAACCTTCACTGTTCAGCATATCTTCAACTGTCACATTTGCACACCACAGCACAAGGTATGAAATACACTGGCAGTCCTGTGCCAGGATATACCACCTCCTGGTCTGTATCAAGTCCAGGGGCAGAGCTCAGATCATGCTGAGCCAAGAGACTGAATACACTTCATTTGAACGTGGTCACTGACTCAGGATGAGGTAAGTGCTTTCTTAAAAAAAGTTAAAATTAATGTTTAATAAACTTGCATCACTTTATGTGCTTCATTTCCTTTAATGTTTTCAATAATTACTTTATTAAACAAATATTTTAAATGCTTTTGCTTATCAGCCATTTAAAAACAGTGGAGAAAACACTGATAAACAATGCCTCTGTCACACATCGGGGCAGCCTGGGTCTCAGTGTCCATTGTCTAAGGCCTGGTTGCCATTCACAGGTCATTCCACCCATTGGGACAGTAATAAAAACTCAATTTAATTGGGCCCCACAGGGCTGCAAAAGATTACCACAGCCATGGGGATGGCACGGAGAACCAAAGCAAGGAGGAGCCTGGATCAGAACAATCCAACTCAATAGGGTAAACAAGTTGGCAAAAGTATAGTGAAAGGATTCTAATGAAAGAAAATGCAAAGCCATCCCTGTGGACACAGAATAGAAAATTTGGTAAATGGCAAAAATCTAGAATAATTGAAAGTTGAAAGCAATTTTCATATCTATACCTATAGATCATTAAAATAACATGAAACAAGTACGGAAAATAAACAGAAAGGCTCATGGAATTCTAGACTTTTTGCTCAGAGGCCTAGAACATATGAAGATAGAAATCATGCTGCAGGTAAACAAAACATTGAGTTCTCCTGGGTCCTGCATTATTTGATTGACACACTGAAAACTAACCAGAATGCAAACTGATCTCCAAGATTAAACTAAAAGGAGAGATTGGACTTCAAATTAACTGAAGAGACAGAGAAAGAGAAACAATTTCCATGGGTTAAGGACTCCGGGACTAAATGGTCTACAAAGTGAATCAGGCATTTTCAGAATGAAATCAGGAATCACTTCTAACAGAAATGCCGAGCTCTCTCCCTCCAGCAGCAATTATTAAATTTTTAAACCTAAGATTGTTAAGCTTTTAGCAACAAAGGAATTAAAGGATGTGGGGGAAAGGTTGACATTTGAACTTGGATCACAGATCAGGCACAATCTCATTACATGGTAGATAGAATATGTTTGGGGGAGTATAGAGCCTACTCCTGTTTCCAACAAATTCACACCTCTGAGGAATATAACTCTAGCTTCTCCGGTCTATCTAAATAACTGCAATCTATTTTCCTTAGTACCAATCCAGTACATCATTCATGTACCTAGTAAGTGCTCCACTAGCATTTTATCTAAGTTTCGCATAACCCCCTATCTTAGTCTACTGTTCAGATAACCTAAGAGGTAAAAGGGATTTTCAACGGCTATGTTGTCAGCATGGCTATCTTATAATCAAGATTATTTTACATTATTTATTTCCCCTTCGTAGAACAACATTGTAAAAAGAATAACCTGGACAGAATCTTGCTCATTATTGTCAATGCCCATGGACTTTTAGTTAACTTTGAAGATATGGCTGACAATATCTGGGCAGTGATTTTGCCTCTGAAACACCACTTCACAGTGTGAACTTGTGGACCAGGGTATGATTGCTACTGTCAAGGCTTACTTCCTGCAGTTCATAATGAGAATGTCATTTCGGACTCTGATGGAAATTATTCCAAACAGGTACAATACCATGATAGCTAAAGACCACAATGATGCCTTGGGATGACAAAACCCAAGCAACAATGAATGGTGTATGGAGAAATCAAAGCCCGAGTACATGCACGAGTTCAGTGAGTTTACAAACCAGGATGAACTGGAAAAATTAACTGTAACATCATGTCAGAAGGTTTACAAATGATGATCTTTTAGAGGGAAAACAACAGAGGTTACCAGGGGAACAGAAAGCAATTAGTAAAACACCCATCACAAAGAAAAGTTCATCACAAACAGGCAGTGTTCATTTCAGGGCAATGATCCCAGTATGGAGAATAGTATTAAATGTAGTCACACAATGGAAAATATGGCACTTTGCTTTTCAGAGCTTGTTTATTTTAAAAAGAAAACTATCCAGATTTCCATTGATACCTTCTTTAACTGACTGATGAATGAAGCTAAAGTCACACGAAGAACTCTTAACATCAACTTTGCAAACTCCCAGGTGAATCAAACCCAGACTCACCAGCGCCACCCTCCCCAAACACCAATTACACCAATGCCATTCACCATTTCTGTGTAAAATATTGCACCAGGAATAACAATGGAAAATCTTTTTCCTTTAGATTCTTGTGCAACAATCTCTAACTTCATTTCAAGAAGTAGTAAACTAACACTACATCTTATTTTAGTGCAAAATGCCTGACAAACATTAAATACGTACAACATCATGACCCATTCTTATCCCAACCTAACATGAATGCAAATAGATTTTGCCACAGATGTTACAGACATCAGCTGGGAGGGTAGTTTGTCATTAGTAAGCACTGATGTCAAATACAGCATTCTCTACCCATTGTTCTGTCTCTGATCAGGTGAAATTCAATTCAGAACCGCCTGACTAGTCTAGCTCATTACCTAACTTGTTAATTTAGTTAAAGTTATCATATATTCAGTCGCACAGAGATCAACACAAAACAATTTTTTCACTGTGTAAAGAGTTATACTGTATTAATTCACATTAGAGTTTAGAAAATGCAAGATTTTAAATGTCTGCGAAAGATCAATAATGCTTTATACAAAGTATGATGCAAAACTCGATTCAAATATACACAAATTTGAGTAACCATTACACAGCATGATTTATTTCATTCCCACATCATTAAATTTGTGCATCTAATCTCATCTGAATTCTAACACAGGTATCAGCCGCAACTATTTGAATTCATGATCAGTGAGCAATTAGTGTATCTAAAGATAGCTTTTGTAAACTTTGCTCCAACCAGCCCTTTAGCAAAAACCTGTAGAGAAAGGCTTTCCAGTTCTTGACACATTCAGTATCAGAATGAATACATTCAATTTCTTGATCCACTGTTTATGTACATGCTTGGTGCATTCTTCCTTACTGTTCATATGCAGCGAGCAGCTGCCTGTTGGCAGATATTTATCAAACTGCATTGGGAATTATGGGGGCCCTGGGTTCCAAATACATTCTGGAAATCCTTTAGGTTCATGCATTGATGAGCCACTGGATAATTTCAACGTTTATTTTTTCAAAAAAAATACTGAGAAAATGTGAATCTAACGCCTTTTTTTTGCAAAATTACTCAACAAATATTTACTTTTTCTATAAAATTCCCTCTTCTTGTCAATCAGGAAATCATATTTCAAGTTCAAGCAATTTGGAATATTGCTGTCGGGAAACTTCTTTCTGGAACTGGTCCAGAAATTTGCTCAGAATTAAACAAAAATGTCAAATGAAACTCCATGAAACCATGCTGCTATTTTGAAGCAGCAGGTCCTGAAGGGTCCTGGCCCAAAACATTGACCATCTGCTTTTCTCCAATGGATGCTGCCTGGCCTGCTGAGATCCTCTATCATTATCGTGTTTTTCATCTACATTCCAGCATCTGTAGTCTTCTGTTTCTCTAGCATTTTGATTTGCTACTAGATATACAACTCTCTACAACATAGTTCTTTTTAACATGATCACTATATTGTCCAAAACACTTCTCATAACGTGCAAGCTAAGAGGTTCATCAACTGAAAATGAAAAAGATGTTGCCACAAACAATCATGCATAGAATTACACTTCTATTTGATATACATTCCAACACAATGGTGCATTACTGTCTCATCATGTTTGGTTTTTCAGTTAGCAGCAAGCCACCAGCACTTAATGCTAACAAATATACGGTCCTGTGAGAACTTTCTTCATAATGCTATCCCTACTATTCAAGGAGTCCGACAACATAAGCAGGTCTTCTTCAACTTCAATGTGTCATGTGGTGGAGGGGAAATGCCAGAACAAGCCAGAAAATGCTAAAGCAAGCCTCTGGGTTCACTCAGCTGTCAAAACCTCAGAATTCTGAATATCTCCATTTTTTAAAATTAACAAATAAATCTGAAAATCAACCTGCTAAAAATTATACAAAAATAATTAAATACATTACAAGCAAACATGAACTTATGTTATAAAAGCTGTGATTCTTCAGACATTAAGAACCCTTTTCAGACCACTAAGAAATGTATAACTACTGAGAATTTGATGTTGCACTCCCCCACAAAACATAACATGGTTCCATTTCACAGTGAGCTTCAGAAATACAAATACACCAGAGTTATTTTTCATCTGAGTCCTTTACCTGTTTATTCCAGCTACTGGAATCTTATAACAGAACTAAATATACCTAAATTTAAGAAAATTGTGTAATGGGCATACATAATTTAAAGCTAGATATGCAACCATCTTCAAGTCAAAGCAAAGGTGCCTCACTGCAGGTCACGGATATCGATGACTAAAAACAA
>JARFYF010000063.1:49431404-49446687 GCA_030265395.1 Rhina ancylostomus | reverse complement strand
GGTGATGGCTGAAGTAGTGCTCAAAGAATGCAACTTTTCTCTGGACAATCTATTTTCATATTTTAGGGCAACTTAGCTGCTGTTAAATATGTGGCTGACAACTATTGAATTGAAAGCTAATCAGTCATCTTCTTTAAGGTGAGTGGGCAGAAACTGACCACAACGAGCCGTTATAGTTCATGTCCAGGTGGGTGGAGTTGATGCTCTGACAATGGTTCATTTATACCACAAGCTGGGTTGTCAATTCAAGACTCTTTTCCAAAAAAAAAGAATCAACCTATACAAAATATTCTTATTTTACATCCATGATAAGGAACTGAGTTTTAAATTTAAATCAGCTTCCTCTCCTTCAATCCTAAGCTATGCAGTCATGCTCAGTTATTTTTTAAAATTAAAGATAAAACCAAAGGGAGTGGGTGGTGTTTTAAATGCTTGCCTTTCATCTCGAGGACAACAGTTGAAAATCAGCCCACATAAACAAGATACAAGTTGCCACAGTTTCCCAGCATGCAATTCAGCACATTGAGATCGAGTGACTTTGCTGGACATTGTACAATAGCAGTAACAGGATGCTGTTTGAGCATTTGGCAATTCAACAATTACCCTTTACTTCATGTATGGATTATTTTGGAAATATTTGACAATGTGCATTTACCCTTCTACTCCATACTGAATCTGGACTTATGATTTTGTGGTTGCTCCTGAAATCTTGATTCACTACACTGGTAATCAAATTATTCTGGGATCAGTCTTACTGAAATTATAAAGGACATGGTCAGACTGCATCTGGAGATATTACATTCATTCAGGACTGGTTTCTGGACATAATGGACTGCAATTGGAATTGAGAGATTGCAGCCAAAATCCAACAGATAGATTCCTGAACTGGGGAAAGGAGAATTATTCTCTGAGGAGAGATTAAGCACACTGGAGACACAAGAGACTGCAGATACTGGAATCTCAGCAAAAAAACAAGCTGCTGGAGGAATTCAACAGGTCAGCCAGCATCTTTGGGGTGGGAAGGAATTGTCAATGTTTCGGTCAAGAACCTGCATCAGGTCTGAGAGTGGAGAGTGAAGATAGCCAGTATAAATAGGAGAGGGGTAGGGGTGAAACAGGGGCCAGTAAGTGAGAGGTGGACAGAGGAGGGGTGAAAGATGATGGGCAGAATTAACCACGTGGAGGAAGGGTGAAATTGTGAGACAGAGGCAGGTGGGTGATAGGTAGAAGCAGACAAGGAGAAAAATGACAGATAGAGCCAGGTTTTGTCGGGGGGGGGGGAGACAGGAAGACGGGAGGGTGAAGCTGTAATTACAAGGAGAGAGTGGATAGGCTGTGTTTATTCACACTAGAACATAGAAGGCTGAGGGGTGACCTTATAGAGGTTAATAAAATTTTGAGGGGCATAGATAGGAAGGATAGAGGTTTTCTTCCCCCCTCCCCGGGGGAAGTAGGTCTAGAACAGAGGCACAAATTTAAGGTGAGAGGGAAGAAATCTGAAGGTGATCTAAGAGATCAGTTTTTCTGCACAGAGGGTGGGGGTCAACTGAAGTGATCTGCCAGAGTTGGTGGTAGAGGCAGATGGAATTACAACGGTACTTGGATAGGAAAGGTATAGAGAAATGCGGGCCTAATGCAGGCAAGTAGGATTAGCGTTGATAGATATCGTGGCTGGCATGGGCGAGATGGGCTAACTTGGCCCGTTTCTGTGCTGAACAGCTCTATGATTTTATCTCTTTGCTGCTGACTGCTTCTGCAGTGCCAAAAGCTCAGCAACTTGTTTTTGCAAAAATTTCAGGTCCAAGTGGTGACTATAATTTGTCAGAGCTCATTAGAGAGTGAAATCTTTACTTCTTCCAGAGGCATTTGTTTATTGGCAATGCTATCTGCACTTTCTGAAGTACAATTTTTACTCACTGAAACGATACTCTGCAAATTTTCCAATCTCTTTCTTTCTCAGACACAGTTTGCTATAATACACTCCCTGCAGCTTCACAGTTTTCAGCCAGTTTTACAACAATTTGCTATTTGAAGTTTGACACCAGTGCTCCTTGTTCTTTCAGGCATTTCACATTATTATGTCACTGAGCTGACGTCTCAGTCAGCTTTCCATGCACCTCATTTAGTGTCCTTTTTAAGCTATCTATTTTAACATCTTTCAACTCCATTTGATTCTCCAGAGTATTTTGTTTTCTTGTCAGAAGGCTATTCTGCTCAGTTTCTTTGCCCAGGTCTACTGGCCATTTCCTATACGATTTAAAAGGTCTGTTCTAACCTTTGGACCATTTATTTTAGTTTAACTTTTTCTTCTGAGTTTGAAAGCATTGATTTTCAACCTTCATGCACAATGCAGCATTAGACTTGCCCTGACCTCATACACATTTGTAAAACATGTGCACACATTGCTGATGCAAATGCTTCAGAGAGCAAGCATTCACTTCCTTTTTCATCCTCAACTTCCAAGGCTTTTCCCTGCAATATTCACTCCTGTGACTCTCTGTGCTATAAAAGGCTATTCGGCATGCATTCTGAGATAATTCTTACATTTGCAGAATTCCATCTGCCTTACTGTCACTAGAGAGAAGCAGGCTTTCTTGCCTTGAATCCAGGTTACATGCTGGGTTCCTGTCCAAGTGCACAGTTTTCACCAATGAAACCAGTGCAGACCACTCATTAATTCATCCACCAACTTGCACGCTGCCTGTAGTTTATCGAAATGGTCACCAAGTATTATATTGAATTCATCAAAGGGAACACCCATCAACTGCAATCAACCAGCAGACAAATTAAACTACACGTACCCAAACCAATTGTTACCGCAAATGTGATATTTCTCCATTTAGTTCAGTATTGCAGTTAATCCAGAAGAAAAGCAAAACTAACCTAAGTGCTAAAACCTTACATTCTGTCACAGGGACTATAAAATCTATGATACCTTGTTCTTATCTATCTCACCACGTCCTCTTGAGCTCTCTGACACATGGCCTTATCTTACCTTAATTTTGAGGATGTTCAGCTGCAACACCACACTTCGGCAAATGTGCAAATTCACCCAGTCCTATTTTATGGACAGCCTCAGACTTTCATACATCCCATGTGCTGCATCCAAAGTGCTGTAATTGTTGGTTCCATTTGGACTTGTCTGTCAGGCTGAGTATCACCGTCATCCATTTTCCTGCTTAGACAAGGAGTATCCAGCAAATGCTCCAGGTCTAAGCAAGGAAATGCATGTATTAGTGGCAGTCTGTCTTTAACTGAAACATGGAACAACCAATATAACAAGATACAACCATGTGAAACAACCTCTTCAGGTTGTAAAAAGCCAGCTTTAACATTGCACTTTCCCTTGGTGCTTACAGCCAATGATCACACCATCACAGCATTAAATACAATGAATATTGAAACTTTTTGGGCAGGGGTTACTGTTGAGACTTAATTAGATGATCATATGAGGACAAAATTAGGTGGAGTAGTCACAGCAATGACTCACCTCCTAAACATTCGTAGTCTTTTTGTCAATTACAAAGCTTAAATTAAGAATGCAATTGAATACTTCCCATCTTATCTTACCCTACCTATCACCCAAGTTGATCCAGAACAAAACAGTAAACATGCAGCCCTGCTGCTGGATTCAATATCCATCCCTCCTACCAGCTCGAGTATATATAATCTAGAGGATGCATCAGGGCTTCTCAATAATTTTACATCACAAATAGATTCCAGCCTCAACTTTGATCAACCAAAAGTCAAGAGCAGCAAGAAAATGGGAACATCACCACTTCCACAGGACGCTGACATTGACCACTGATCCAGACAGTTGCTTCACCTTGAATCCTCAAGCTAACAGCACATGGAAACGTGGTCACTGCAAAGACTGCAGCTGTTTTGGAAGTTGCCCATCCACTCGAGCCATAAAAATTGGACAACCAATGCAGTCTTCTTAGGACCAGCAACAAAATATCCCCAAAAAAGCCCTTGGTCATGATTGAGTTAATACAAAGGAATGATATACACAGTGAAGGCACAGTGGTTAAATTCCTACACTAGTAACCCAAGGCACATATTGAACATCTACCAAGCAGCTGTGGAACATAAATTCAGCTAAAAATAAGCTGGAATTGTAAAATATATAAAAAGAACAAAAACTAGTTGTTCTTTAGGGTCACATAGCCAGCACTGCCTCACAGTGCCAGAGACCCGGGCTCAATCCTGATCTCAAGTATTGTTAGTGTGGAGTTAGCACATTCTCCCAGTGACAGCATGGGTTTCCTCCACATGCTGTGGTTTCCTCCCACATCCCAAATATGTGCAGATTAGTCGGCTAATTGGCCACAGGAAATTCACCCTAGTGTGTATGCGAGTGGTAAAATCTGGGTGGAGTTGAACAGAATGTGAGGAGAATAAAATATGGGATTAATGTCGGATTAGGGTAAAATGGGTGGCTCATGGACAGCGCTGATGATATGTGCCAAAGGGCCTGGTTCCACGCTGTATCTCTCTGTGACTACATGACTAATCTTGACAATAGTGATGGTGAAAAGCACGTCTGGATCACTGATGCCATTCTTCCCGACTGTGGCCTGCATGTGACACCACACCTGCAGCAATGTGTTTGGCTCTGAACTGCCCTCTGCCCATGCAAGTCACTCAGCTGTCTAATTCCCACCTTCCCCAGCAGCACTGTGGGAGAACCTTCAGCAGAAGGACTGCAGTAGTTCAAAGTGGTGGCTCACCACCAACTTCTTAAGAGTAGTTAGGGACAGACATATCAAATGTACGAATGATTATTCAAAGAAGAATGACAAAGATTCAACTCTCCTAAGCCACCAAACGGCAAATCTTAGCAATAAAGCAATTAGTGGAAAGGCCACATTTGCCGTAATAGTTTTTATTAAGGATAATTGACAGATATAGAATGAACTGACATACTGTCATCAATTAATTTTTAACATACAATTATCTGGAATCAGGAGGGAGCTTTTTGTATTTAGGAAGCTTGAGGACAGGGTGATTACTACAGCAGTGAACTATCATATCTTACACTGATTAAAAATAATTTCATAATAAATATTTTGCTGCAAATTAAATGACAGATGTTGCTTTGAGTGGGAAGTTACACAAAAATAAACAAGACCCACTGCTCCCTTCCCCCCCCCCCCCCCCAATACATTCTGGCATCAAAGAACCAAAGTTCATTTTCACATTGCGCCCTGTCAGAATGGCAATTTTTTTTTAATAAGTGAGGGGTGGGGGAGGAAGAGGAACCAGAGCCTCACCCCAAAGTGGGTGATGCAAGTGGGTGTAGAAACACAAACAGGCCATCAGATAGAGGAGCAGAATTAGGCCATTCAGCCCATTGAGTCTGTTCTGCCATTTGAAATACATAGAATGGAGAGCAAAGAGTACATAGGTGAGACGTTACTTTCTCCCTCCCTAGCCGAGGAGGGCTGAGGCCAACTCTAGTCTCACATCATCATCCAGCAGAAACTGGATGATGAAACAAGACATACCAAGAACCAAATTTGGGCATTCCCCTGAACCAACCACAAGATAGAAGTTCTGAACAAGAAGAAAAAAAATCAAATGTAGAAAAAGCTACTCAACATGCAACAATGTGCAAATGCTACTGCCTCAAAAGATGCAGTAAACAGTTAAACACAAACTTCCGGGCGGTGCAGTGTGTTGTAAAATGCTCAAACTGCAGTTTTGCATATAACCACTGCAACCACATGAAAACTATAAAAAGGAGTAACACTGTACTTTAAAACCTCCTGACAACTTTTATATGAAACAAATCAAACTTCAACCTTTCTCCTTCATGGATAGCAAGTCACTACAGTACGTGTGCCTTTGAGCACAGCTGCATTTCCTCATATCATGAAGGACACAACAAAGTAGTTTTGCAGTCACACCTTGTTGCCTAACCCACATACTGCTGTGGGCCTGAGAAGTGTGGGTGCATCCTTCTAACTCTATTTGTAAACATCAACATTTTTAAAAAGCTAATTTTGTAGCTTTCTTCTGCATAAAAATGTACAGTACTAATTCTTTTGTGAACTTCACTGACGGCATAACTGGATTTGGATGGTGTCTTGTGGGGATGGGGTGCATCATGGATTAAGAGGGGAATACATGAGGAGGCAAGTTTTCAAATAATCAATGAATTTACAGCTGCTTCCACAACATTTTAAATTGTTTCACAGTTCAAGTCTTCAACACTTATCCAATCTTGCTTTCAAACTCTGCTGCACACTTCTGAATAACATCCAAGCAAGAAACATGCCAACTCTAACTAGCAACCTATGTTCGCTGTTCTACCAAGAACAAACACTGTTCCTCTGATCTCTCTTCTCTTGATGTTAGAGCTCAAAATAAGCTGCCTCCAAGCTCTTTCTCTGCCTAATGCAACAACAATGTTCAGATGAAGACCAATTCCTCTGGCTCCTACTCATTCTTTCTCTGGGCTCCAGTAATTTACATTTCTTAATTCTTCTTGCTGATAATATTCAGCTGACACTAAATCATAAAGAAAGTTGCGTGATTATGTTCTTCTAAACAACCAAAACAAAAGTCTGATAGCTGGAATACTTAAAACATAAGTACGAACTGGTTGGGGGAACAAAAATAATCATAAGTTGCTCTTCAAAATACTACAGTGCTGAAAAAAATTCAAAATTATATCCTATTGCTGGGTTCTTTGCACCAGGGATGCCAAAAGAGTTAAATATTTTCAACTCAATATGGTCTAGTCCCCTTTAAAGTTTTCAAGAACAAAATTACTGATTTTTGTTTAAACTTACTTTGCAGAACCACTTTAATGATCCCAATGCAACTGCAGCAGCAGAGGCTTATTTGTGATTGGCAACTCTGAATCAACTAGAACAGTGATTTCGAAATACTCAAGGCCATAAGTCGGCTCATTATAGCCTGTTGAAGGAATTGTTTTTAGACACACCTATACTTAACTCATTGAAGTGCTTGTTTTATGCCAGAACAGACCAAATGCAAGTCTCCACATGCAGGGGACTTTCATCTTTTAATTATCCTGTTAAATTTTAAATCCCAGAAGTAGAAAATGTATGTGGAAAACATGGGGGATGGAGGGTTGGGGATGCAGCTAAATAAGTTTCCTCATTAAATCCAGACATGGCCATATGGATGCAGAATTACATGAGCTATCACTTAATCAGCTGCACCATAGAATGACATTGAAAGGCAGTTCAGCACAGCCCTCCATTTCCATGGTTCCTCCAGTGCCATCAGGTGCTCTCAATTGCCTGACTCTGGGTTAGGCAATTCAAGTGATTACATACCATTCTCAACTTGAAACCCACAGACATGCACATGTAATGATGCATTTAATTTTCCTCATTACAGTTCATGTCCAGTTTAAGGGATAGAATCTGGAACTGCCAGTGTGAGTGCTTCAACCATTCAAATTCCACAAGTAAAAGAAAATCTGGAGACTTTAACTGAATATTTAAAGGAACTGAAAACAAAAGGCATTCCCCAAAATGTCTCACTTCCACACTGTTGTTGAGTCATTTAAGTCTTTAGGAACAGAAAACCCATAACCTTGTGATTGAGTTCGCCTACTCTTTTAGTAAATTGTACTTCCCATTAGCTGGCTGTTCACTCCCCTTACACAGGAGACAAAATTAATTTTACAAGGGATGAACACATTACACGGGGACTGCATTCCTAGAAAATGGTCCATATTGCAATTTTGTATGTCACAATACCGTGCCATTTGCATGCGAATCAAGAAATGCGAGTTGGAAAAAAAAGTATTTATTTATTTACATGTTTTCCCACATAAATTTCATAAGAGCAGATTCTTATTCCATATCCCAATTTTTTGGTAGTGATTTGTGAATTCTGTATGTGTGTATTTCCGATACCCAAACTGCTGTAACAAGGGGGGATTACCTGTATAAAGCAATGGCACAAGCTGGTTCAGCCATAATGCTCCATGATGAGGGTTTCTTTTTCCACTTAAACAATTGGATTGTGCCTATTTCTCTGACCTATAACCATTCTGCTTTGCTCCCCCAGCATCAGAGTCGCCCAGAACACAAATCCCGAGACAATTACAGCCAAATCCATCAAACTGATAAACTTTCTTTCAGTCCTACTCAGTTTCTTCTAACCACAATTTAATTTGCTGCTCTGCCCTGTGCATTAATCTAATATTCTAAATAACCTCCTACACGGTACATTCTCAAACTTATATTAAAAAAAACCTGACCCACTAAATATCTACAACTACCTTATCAGTCACCTCTTCACATCTTTACAGCACTCTTTCTCCAATTCAGCACTTGCTTCTAATTGCATCACACAGGACAGGAAAGCAGGGTATGGGACACACACTGGATCAATTATCTAACATGCCTGGTGACAAACCCAATCCCTTTCACAGAACTTAAAAATCTACCAAGAATGTTACTCTAAATAAGCAACTGAAATTGTAAAATGTGAAACTAATTTTCAACAACTGTACAAGTAGGATGTCAGAATGAGAATTAACTCTCACCCCAGGACTTAAACTTCTGACTGGAAAAGGAAAACAAACTTATGCTATGTAAGCAACTTTCACATGGTTACACTTCCTGGGATCCATGTTTCATCTGAAAATGGAATGGTATTCCTGGAAGAAGTCAGTAAGCTAAATGAGAGAGCATGCAATGAATGTGATTGCCAGTGGCAGACAAATTAACAAATCAGTGGCAGTTCTTCAATGTTCAAAAAACTGAATAGTTGCAATACAAGTTACCTTCATTTTCAGAAGTCGGGCAGGTCACCTTGAAGACAAGATCGAAAGTCCTTTCTGGGCTCTCTCTGTTAAAAGATAAAGTTGATTTATCTGATAAAACACATTTGTTAAGCTATTGCCATAAATACTCCATCAATCATAAATATGAAAATTAAAACATGACCAAAATTTAATATAAGGAAAACTTTACATTCAAATCTCATGATTCTCGCCACCCCTTCCAACCACCAATCCCACTCATCATGCAACAAATATAAATATTTCATTCACAAAATATGATGTTTCAATCACATTCATATATGGGAACATATGCAAGGGCAGCATTTTTTAACCATCTTAACTGCCCTCAGGAAGGTGAAGTGCCTTCTCCAGCTGCTGAAGTGGCCATGTACCTCCAGTGATATTAAGATGTGAGCTGCCAGACTGAGTTTCAGAATTTGGCCCCATTTATGATGGCCAAACAGGGAAATGCACTTTAAATCATAATAGTGCGCAAGTTGAAGAGAAACCTGAAGGTGGTGTTCTCATATATCTCCTGGATAACCAGGGTAGGGATCTGGGAAGTCAAAGAAGCCTTCACAATTTGCTGCGGTACATCTTGCAGTACAAGTGCGCTAATTTTAGGGTGGTGGTTCAAAAGGCTATTTTGTACTTAGATGGGGTCCAAGTTATTGGAGCTGCATTACTGAAGCAACCAGGGAAGTGGAGAGAATTTCATATTGTCCTGCACTATACCTTGTGGAAAGACTTCAGAATTTCAAAGCCAAGTCCCTCACAATACATTATTCAGCTTCTGACTGGCTCTTGTAGTCAAGTATCTATGTCATAGACCAGTTAGATTTTTGGACAACGCTGGCCCCGGGATGTTAATGAAGATTGATGTTAATTCAATATCAGGGGAGGTGGCTATATTCTCCCTTAATAGAATGGATACTAAAACTATTAATGAGAATGAACATTGCCTGATATCTTGTGCATAAATATTAGTTACCACATCAGCCCAAGCCTGTACGTTGGCCAGGTTTTACAGCAGGCAGTTATGGCCTGCTTCAGGTTTGTCATCAGATTACAAACTGCAAATCAAAATATTCCAAAGCTCTTTGGTATCACACAGTCAAATGTTGTCAGGATGTGAAGGGTCATGCTCACCTCAACTCTGGAATTCAGCTTTTTGCTACATACTTGGACTAAGGCTGCAATAGTCCTGGTGAAGGCCAAATGGAACACCAGTGCTCACGTTATCAAAAAAGGAAGTGCTGCTTAATAGATCAGTCTTTGATCTATGAAGGAAATGTGGGGAGAATATACAGGTCCTCCCCAGGTTACCACAGGGTTCCATTCCCATCAACTGTTCATAACCTAAGCAGTTCGCAAGTCAGAATGCTGCCGTGAATCGAATTCCCACATTACAGATGCCTGCAGCTCTGCAGCAGCTGGCAAATCCATTCAGCTGGTCTCCCAAACACTCTTTCATTTGTCTGGTCTATAAATAAGTTGGGTGTTCATAAAATGGGGAAGATCTGTAATGGGATTGGTCTGGGATTAGTGTAAATGGAGGTTTGATGGACATCATGGACTTGGCGAGCCAAAGGCTCTGTTTCCGTGCTGTATGACTCAATGATCATCCATCACCTTGATGACACCCGAGATTAAGTTGGTGAGAAAGTAATTAGCCAGAGCTAATTCACTCAGCACTTCTGGATAAAGATGACTGCAACCTTATCTCGTGTTCACATGCAGGATGTTAAGGACAGGATAGGCCATTAACTATTTAATTGTCCATCTCCATTCATAAATAGATATGGCAGGATGCTGGAGATCTGATCTGTTGGCTATAGGATCACTTTGCTCTATCAGCAGCACACTGCTTCTGGTGATTGGCATATCTGCAGTCCCAAGGTTGGTCCTATATCTGACATGCTTCTCTCCATTCCTCATTGCACCAATTCTCTTTTGCACCTCAAGAACCATGCTGTGGTCACTACAACCAACAGCACCATGGGCAGCTACAGTTCCTGTTGGCTGGGTTCCTCACTGGAACAGAAGAAATAAGATCTAGGTCAATCATTCCCTCCTGCCAGTTCTGCTATTCAATAGGATCACAGCTGATCTTTTAACTTAGCATCACTCTCCTGCACTAACCTATTATCCTTTGAATGTCTTAACGTTGAAATGCCCTTCAATCACAGTCTTGAATACACTCAGCAACTGAACCTGCACAGTGATCTTGATTGAGTCAGCAATTCCAAATAATCACCAGTCAAAATGAAGAAATTTCTCCATATCTTGATCCTGGGCAGATGACCTCTGAGTTTAAGACTGTGACCCTTGCTCTAGGCACAGCAAACATTATGCCTGCACTTACCTTATCAAGCTCCACCAGAATCTCGTTCACTTCAATGAGATCATCTCTTATTGTTCTAAACTCTGGAGTACATAGGCCCAGTATGCCTCATCTCGCTTCATACGACAAGCCTACCAACCCAGGAATTAATCTGGTGAACCAAGTATCTGTATCACCATTTACTGTGGCAAGTGCAATACATTCGTTGCCATGCAAAAGCATTATGTGTGTTCAACCAAAGAGGCATATATTAAAGGGATAAGCCATTTGACCACTCAAGCCATCTCAGCACTCATTTATGTCATGGCTGATCAATACATCAATGCCATTTATCCAAACTTGCTCTATTTCTCAAAACCCTTCCCCAAAACAAAATCCATCCACCTCCATCTAAACTGAGCATAATTTGACTGAATAGTCCAGATTAATATTATGCTGTGTGTGAAGAAATCCTTCCCACTTTTGCTGTTTAAAGGCTTGGATTTAACTTTTAAGATTGTCCCCTCTTATTGTTGACTTGCCCACTAGAGGAACTGGATGCTTTTTTATTTACTTTGATGTTATCATTTTAAGCACTCAACAGAATCACCTTTCAGTCTTTGAAATTCGAAGGTAAAATGAATTAATACAATCTGTCCTCAATTTAACCTTTAAACCTGCTGTTATTCTTCCAAATCTGTACTGCTCCATCTCCAAAGCAAAAATATCATTCCTGGGAAGATGTTTCCACTAGAGTTCAGTTCTCCAGATGGGGCCTGATCAAGACTTGGTGCAATTGGTACTTCTTCCTACTCTAAAAATTGCCAACATCCTGTTAGAGTTTCTGATCACAGTTTGTAACTATACTTGTGCATGTATGCACCCAAATCTATCAATTCTTTTACTTTTATTAAACCTTCACCGTTCAGAAAATAACTCAATTTGTCCGCCTGATAAGTTTAAACTCACCCACGTTGTCGGCTACTTTGTCACGTTGCTCACTCACTCAGTGTGTCAATCTTCCTTCTTAACTTCCTACTTCCACATGTGTTACTTACTATGCCTCCCCATGTACTGTTATCTGCAATCTCTAATAACCTTCTCTTGATGACTTCATCCAAATCAATGACAAACATCCAAAAGGGAAGCCCCCCAACTGAGATCCTTGGGGGACGCCATTCACCATATCCTTGCAGATCTGTCACCTCCGTCCCAGGCCTAACAAGCAACATCAAAATTCAAACAAATGTACACACTGTTTTATGTCAAAAGGTAATGGCTAACATTTATGATGCTTGCACCAGTTTCTACAGTCAAACTCCTGTGACAATGATGAGAGCCAGCTGAATCAAATTTTCTTACACAAGCACCCACTGGAGCATGCTCCCTATTCAGAGAGACTTCTTCACCAAGCAGTCCTAAGGTACCTTGAGGACAGTGAGCTGACAACAGGAGGAGAGAAGGATGAGACCTGGGCTGGGGAGAACCAAGGAAATCAAGAAAGGAAAAGGAAAGGGGCAAACAGTCAGAAAGGTGAGGGAAGGGGGAAGGAGATAACAGGGAGGGAAACCAGGGAAGTGGGGAGACTGACAGAGCCAGTTAGGGAAAGGGGGCTAAGAGAGAGAGTACTGAAGGAAGGATAGATCAGGATCAGGATGGAAGGTTGTGTGGAGGGGGCAAGAAAAATCAGGTAGACAAGAGCGTCTGTGCATGTGTTTGTGTGCGCACATGCCTGCACTCTCTCAGTCCGTGCAGTGGAGCCTGGTCCCCGATCAACTTTGAGCTCCTTGCCATTAGACTAAGACCCTGCTCTGTGGGGTAGCTGGCACACAACAGCCACCCTACGTGAAAAGAATTCATGACAGGTAACTTCCACTGTTCTGAACTGGAGAGGAATCAGTCACTCTCTATCCCAAGGCACAATCCCACATCTACAAACAGCAAGCTTGTGACAAATATTAACAAGACACAATATATACATATACCTCCTGGTTATATTAGGATCATAACTAAACTTTGTCGAACAAATTGTCCATGTTTGGACTTCAATCATATACATCAAATTTAAAACAGCACATCAACATTTACAAGTAACAGTTGCATTGAGATTCTGATGCAAGGCAAAGACAATGTAATGAAGTCTCTTTCATGAATGGGAGAAGCATAAATAGTAAAGGAAAACTACTGAATATAATATGCAGGATTCAGATGAACTAATTACCATCTGCCCTAGAAGCCTTAAGGATGGAAGTTGGTAATTCATATAAGCACATGGTAGTCATTAAACACAGTCTGGAGAAAATACTACATATAATCAGTCAGTCTGCTAAATTTGGAGCCCTTCAATTATTTCCAAAGTGGATATCAACTGGAGACAGAATCTATACAAGGTGGTTGAATGCTTTAATAAATATCAGGCAGTCACTGCAATGCATGAAGAGCACGTCCAGTCCAACTTCTTCATTTTCTAACTGAATGACATGGCTAGTTCACCAGAATGATTACGTGCTCAGAGCAACATTGTTTGGACCAGCTATACAAAGTTCAGATGCCTTGTACTTGCTCTGTTCAGCATATTTATCAGTTATCTATTTTTTTTAAAAAGTATTGTAAAGTTTCACACTTGCTCCCCTATGGCAGTCACTAGCAGAAACTCAGCTTGCTCCTGAATACTGTGACAAGAAAAAAATGTGTTATAATCATCTAGTTTTATGATAAGGATGGAGGAAACTGCTAGTTTTCTACAGTTTCCTTCCTCCAAAAGGTTATTCTCACACAGCAACCATAAATGGCATCCATCAGTCATCTGCATTGCTTGCCTCACTGTGATATCCTTCAGTATAGCAATATAAGTTGGAGAGCAGAGCTGCAGGCCAGTATCAATTCAACATTTTCCATCAGTTCCAAACCCAGTTTTCAGAAATTGTCTCCAGACACGATGCCTTTTGCACAATATCGATCAACTTTCAGATATGAAAAGAATGTAGGTGGTCACTTATATACTTAGAAAACTACATGTACACACATGCTGAGAAAAGGGACCTGACATTGTGCTAAGCTTATATAAACCAAAGACCCTAGGGTTTAGTCTATTTGTGTGCCAATAATTGACCCCAGGCAAGCCTATAGTTGAGATTCTTCAAGAATTGCTCGAAAAATGTCTGGCGGGCCATGCTTGCTTCTGCTTCAGGGGGAAGTCTCTGCTAAGCTGCCACAGAGCTTTCATGGGCATTTCTCAAAACTAACCATCACGTACTTTCTTTCTTCCTTCCTTCTGCAATTCCTTCCAAACAAAAAAGAATATTTGGTCTTATCAACATGATTTCGTCTTTTTTCATCAGTCTGTCACAGTGCCCCAAAGAAGGGTGGACCGACAAGCCATTGGTATTCCCCCAATAATTTAAATTTGAAGACATGAATGGTGGCAATCTGAAATGGTTATCACTTGATCTTCCTTTTTGTGACTGTTCAGAGAGCCTGGGTCTGAACTCTGTTTCTAAAAGGACACATTGCATGAGAAAATAGACAGCATGCAACACTCTACTCATGCAAACCTGAAAGAAGGTTTTATTTTAGAACCTCCTCAAAATCCACAATATTTCAAGATCACACAGGGGAAGTGTGGCTAAATATAACTATGTCCCCAGTGATCCCTTCTCACGTTCTCAGCGACAAAGTCCCACAGCAGCACATGTTTCATTCCCCACATAGGTGCCATCCACAGCAGCAAGGGTGACAACTGGAGTACACCACTTACTTTCAAGTAGACTGGTCCCATTGGGAGATCACTGAACAGTGTTGAAGGGAGATATCCAATTCCATCACATCCTGCTCCCACAATGAGACGTGGAACTAGAGTCATCTTAGTTGCCATCACCAATCAGAGAACTGGATTCCTTAATATGAATAATTTTAGCTGCATTGTTAAGTTCTTCCGATCCTAATAGTTTTGGGATTTCACAATTTAATTATCCTATTAGTACACAAACTGTTTACAATAGTTCTCAGGTTTATTTACTTGAAACCAAGCACACTGTTGAAATATGCCCAAACAGAAAGGTTTGCTCATCATCTTGCTCCTACTGATATTCACAAACCGATGCTTGTAGTTTTCAAATACAAAACATGACACGTAAACCGGTGGAGACTTGTCAAAAAAAATAATCAGAAAGCGCAGATGCCCT
>JARFYF010000063.1:49131844-49143741 GCA_030265395.1 Rhina ancylostomus | reverse complement strand
AAGGGAAATATTATCTTGACGTATGCCCTGTCATATCCCTGAAGAATTATGTATGTTTCAATGAGATCACATCTCATTCTTCCAAACCACTGATCTTCACTGTTTTTAAAGCAGGAGCCTCTTGGGCACACATAATCTTCAATGTGAGAGCAACATTAACCATTAAATTAACACGTGTTTTACTACTCGTTGTTGTAATTTTACAGGGCAATTTGTGGAACGAAAACAAAACCTACCTATATAATAAAGCCATACCCTCATAGGAAACTCAGAAATATATCTGGAATTGGAAAGGCGCGCACACATTTCCTGAGCAGAATAATGCAAACACCTGTGTCTGAGTTCAGACACAAATAGTCTTGGCCACTGCCTCCTTTCCTTGCATCTCACACCTATCCCTCAACCTCCTGCACCCAGTCTTCCTGTCATGGAACCATTTTCAGTTTCCTTCTCCCCTTCCTCACAGCCTAACTACCTGCTGCCCTTCAATATCACAACCTCCTTTCAGCCCTTGCACCTCCTACCTCAGGGCACACTTGGCTATGCTCTGTCCACTCACCTGGCACCATTCCTGATGACACTTCGTTCATACATATTGAAATATAAAAAACAAGTCTGAGGGCTGCACATTAGGTTGATGGGAGCCTCCACTGGCTCTGCCCTGCTGTGAAAAATACTGCTCTAAACTCTAGTGTGTATGGGCCGCTGATTTGTCTGGGGCTTTGTATGTAAGATGTTTAAAATATGTATTAATCAAATTGAATTACGTGCTCTGATTTTGTTGGTGCTTGATGTAAAGTTAGTAAATACTCTAGTTTTTATAGTTCAGGTTTATTATTTGCTGTTTGTAATTGGGCTACAAGTTGAAAAAATATTCACGTTTAGCTCAAGCTTCGTATTCAGCTTTAACTTGCTCAGCTGAATACATTTATTCAAATGACTGAAGGTGGAGTGGATTCATGGAGATGATAGAGGGCATTGTGGGCAGGAAATTGCATATTACAGCTGGGCCATTTCTAGTTTAGCAGTCAATGCTAAGCATATGCCAATCTTTTTGAAAAGTGTTTCCTAGTACTGTATCCTTTTCAATTGAAATTGGTATTTTGAGCGTTTTAGTTAATGTTTTGGGGTTTTTGCATTCAACCTGTCAAATAAATACTTTTGGATCACAGGGATGCTTTCAGAGATGTTGTCTTTGTTTATTTGGATGGATGTTAAAATGTCCTGTGGCAAAACGTAGAGCAATGGTGCAGGTAAAAATCTTCCTCACAAGCAGTTCTGATTTTAAACAAAAGTAATTAATAGGACTTTCATTTAGTTTTTTTTCTGTTGTATTTGCAAACGTTGCAGTGGCGCTACAAAGATATTTTGTTGGATATGAAGATTTTGATGTAAGTGTACTATTTTCCAGCGTGCTTACCTTGGAAGTCAGTATGTGTGAAGAATTCTGGTAAGTGTGCTCTTTGGAAGAGCAACTTGAAATAATTCAGTAGTGAACTTTGGAAGTAGATTTGACTCTACGTGGACCAGTAGCAGCAACAGCAGTACTTTTTAAAGTTGTAACGTCTCAATTCTCAGATGCATCATCATTTGGGCACTGAGCCTCGATGAAATACTAAGGCCGATCATATGTCGTAATGTCCATCTTGAGGAAAGAGTTGGTGTAGAAATGTCAAATACCAGAGGGCATAGATTACAGCGAGAGAAGGGAAGTTTAAAGGAGTTTTGCATGTAATTTTTTTGCACAGAAAATGGGAGATGCCTAGAACAGATGATAGCAACATTTAAGGGGCATTTAGACAGGCATATGAACAGGCAGGAGATGGAGGGAGATAGATCATATGCAGGCAGATGGGATTAGTTTAAATTGGTATCATAGTTGGCACTGATGTTGTGGGCTGAATGGCCTTTTCCTGTTCTGTACTGTTCCATGTTCCATAGCTCAACAAACATGATTTACTGCAAGTTAGGATGTGGGGAGGAAAGACTGAATGAATGACCTCAGGTTTGCCAGAAGTTTGTTGAAATGGTCAAACTTTCAGCTGACAAAGGGGCAAACATGAGCTTCAGAAGTTGATGAGCTGAGGTGGAGCCGGGCAAAATTATGAAGGTACAAATAAGGGGTTCGTAATAAGTATTCTGAAGTTCAACCTGGGCCAGATTAGATGGCATAATTGCTAGGGAGATGAGTGGAGTTGGAATGCAGTTTGTGGAAGGAGACTGAGGATGGTGATTTTAGTGTTCCCACTATCCAAACGGAGAAACTTATGCCCATGCATTGCATGATGTGGATCAAAGAAGTTGGTAATCCAGGGAGTGTTAGTGAGGTAGATCTGCATGAGTTTAGCTTTATCTGGAAATTGACAATTTTGGATGTTTTTAAAAGAACTTTGAGAAGTAGAAAGAGGCTAAGATAACTCCCTGGAGTTTAATTCAAGTAATCAAGTCACAAAGTAATACAGCATGGAAACAGGCCCTTTTGTTCCACCACGTCCCTGCCAACCGGTGAGCACCCATCCGTATTAATCCCATCTTCCAGCATGTGGGCCATAACCTTCAGTGCCAAGATAATTCAAATGCTTTTCCAGACACCTCTTAAATGCTGTTAGAGTCTCTGTTTCCACCACTCTCTGGCAGTGCATTTCGAGTATTCATCATTCTCAGTGTGAGGGTAGAAAAGTCCCTCTCGGATCACCAATAAATCTCTAAGTCTACCCTCCATACTGTGAACAACCCACCAACATACACCTTCATACACATCCAAATCATTCACGTATTTAACAAAGAGCAAGGATCCCAGCACTGATTCCTGTGGGACATCAGTTATAGGCATCCAATTGTAAAAACAGCCCTCTACAATCACCCTTTCTCTCCTATCGTCAGGTCAGTTTTGGATCCAATTTGCAACTTGCCTTGGATCCCTTGGACCCTAATTTTTTGGACCAATCTCCCATATGGGGCTTTGTCAAAGGGCTTACTGACATCACATGTAAATCACATGTACTGCACTGTAAAACACATCTAATGCATTGCCTTCACCAAAACACCATGT
Source organism: Rhina ancylostomus (assembly GCA_030265395.1). NCBI lineage: Eukaryota > Metazoa > Chordata > Chondrichthyes > Rhinopristiformes > Rhinidae > Rhina > Rhina ancylostomus. The sequence goes on along the minus strand of JARFYF010000063.1, from coordinate 49,140,689 downwards.
CACCTTCTCAAAAAATAATTCAGTCAGGTTGGTCAGACAAGATTTGCCCTTGACAAAACCATGCTGGTTATCTCTGTTTAGTCCCTGCCTTTGGAAGTAATCATCCTCTCCCTCAGAATTTTTTCCAGTAACCCTACTCCTGATGTTAGTTTCTTGGGTCTATAATTGTCAGGCTTTTCCCTGCAATCCTCCTTGGAAAGGGGGACCACATTTGCTGTCCCCCAGTCATTGAGTACCTTACTTGTCAGTGAAGATGTAAAAATCTCAGCCCAAGACCCAGCAATTTCTTCCCTTGCCTCTCATTAACAGCCTGAGATAAATCTCATCTGGCTCTGAGGAATTGTCTACTTTCCAGCCCATCAATGTATTTAGAACCTCATCTTTATTTAAATCCTTTGTTCCTGGTCTTTCTCTATCCTGTTCCTATATCTGTTGCTCTATCTCCTGTTGACTTGCTGGAGTAAAGAAAAAAAGCTATTGAAAAGAATTCTCTGATAATGACTGGACAGATAAGAATAGATTTGGACAAATGCAATTTTACCCAGCGGTATAATAACGGAGGTATTTAAAGAAGGTGAAATTGTTAAAGGATGCAGATAGATTGAGAAAAGCAAGAGGGATAGTTTATCGTTGCCAGTGGTATCAATGTCATTAGCAGAGATGTTTTGATATTAGGGCAGAGAATAAAGTAATTGAAAGTTTGTAAGAATTCAGGAGATGGGCATAAATTTCAGAGGTGGTACCATGTTTGAATGCAATGCAGAGGAAAGAGTGATTGGAGATGATAGGCAGCTTGGAAGGAGGGATGGTTGGCTTTTTTGAGCTGAAGGATAATGATGGCAGATTTGTTGGCAATGTAACAGCTCCTAAGAATAGACGACTTTTAAAAATAAAAGCTAACATGAGAGCCAAAAGAGGGCAAGTTTGGTCCTCAGCACTTTAACAGGAATTGGGTTGAGGATGTAAGAGGTTGATTGGTGACATTGGCAAGATGAGTTTAGACTGAATGTGAAGGCAGATATGAGAAGCTAGAGAAATGCAAGGTTCAGCCCAGTGGTCAAGGGAGAGTGATGCAGCTGATTGGATGGTCTTAGTCAATATGTCAAAAAGCCCTTGTGCTGCCCACACTTGTTGAGTGCAAATGGGTAATAGGTGTACAAGGTGGGATGGAGATGGGAAAGTAGGATTCAAGAAGATTTGTTTGCAAAATGGAATGGCCATGGGCAGAGATGGGGACTCTGATATCAAGATTGGTCTATGGGTATATGTATCCATAGCTGCAGAAAAGTGACGAATGGGGATAGCTGGGATTTTGGCATGTAGTTGTAAGTAAATTGGGAGAACTTACTTTACTTTTTCTTCCCTAAGATATAGGTGGACAAAAGTAGTGTTTGAAGGGAATTTGAGAGGTGAGCAGTGCATCAAAGTATCACACATGCCCTTATCTGTTATTGATGAGTTGGGAGCAGAAAGGTTACAAGAGATGGCAAGCCCAGCAACATTTTCTTGGGGACTTTATATGGAAAGAGGGATTAAGAAATGGGAAGACGGTAAATTCGAAGACTGAATTAAGATGAAGGTAGAAATTACACAGGTTTAGTTACTTAATCTGGAAAGCTGGGGAAGAAGGTAAACAATGAATATATCAGTGGAAAAAACATGTATATAATACATGGATCCAGGAGAAAATGCCAGATATGTAAGGGACAGACCTGGGGTGGGGGGTGAATTCATAATAGGAGCCAGACTGCTTCTGCAGTGATCTTGACAGAGCAAGTGATGCAAGGTTGAATTAACAAAGAAATTCATTTCGGGTGTCAGAACTGTAAGAGAGGTTTCTGTCAGGGCCATGATGATGACGTAGTTATTCACAGTAAGCTCTTGAACTGGAGGAACATGAGAAGAGAGATAATGATTAATGATCTGGAAGATTGTTGGATGGGAAGGAAATTAGTAGTTCATGAGGGTGGGGAGGTTCGTGAGAGAAAAGGTTGGGGTTGCTTGCAAGGAGGTGATGAAGTGCCCCTCTGAGCACCTTGAAAGATGAAGAGGGGAACAGAAAGGAATATTGTACTTCATAAAGAGGGAGCAGAGGCTGAAGTGGTGATCAGAGTAAAAGGTTGAGTATAGCTGAAGGTTTGGTGTTGGGACTTGGGAGAACAGATTTCCGTAGAGCTACTTCAACATTCCACTATCCTCATCTGCTTCAAGGAAACATCCATCATTCCAGTCCTCAGGGAAAATAAAGTGTCCTGTCTCAATGACTACTGACCAGTATTTCTAATACGGAACATAATGAAGTGTTTTGAGAGATGGGTAACGGCCCACATCAGCACCAGCCTCCCAGATGATCTTGACCCCCTGCAATTTGCATACAGGAAATATAGGTCTCCCTTGCACTACGTTCAGCTTTGGATCACCTCAACAATAAGAGTACTTATGTCAGGATGCTATTCATTGATTACGGCTCAGCCTTCAACAACACAATACCTAATAAGATCTCTAAACTCTAGATCTTGGTCTTGGGGCTGCCATTTGCAGCTGGCTTCTCAACTTTCTGACTGGTAGACCTCAGTTGGTGGAATTGGTACATTTCATCTACCCTGATCCTTAACACTAGTGCTCCCCAAGGCTGAGTACTCAGTCCCCTTTTCTACTTCGTTATACCCATGACCGTGTGGCCAGATGCAGCAGCAACTCTATCTTTCATAAGTTTGGCAATACAACCACTGTAATCTGTTATAGGCTGGATCAACAATAATGATGAGACAGACTACAGGAAAGAGACCATGAACCATGTGGCCTGGTTTCAGAACGGCAACCTAGCCCTTAATGTTAGCAAGATGAAAGAGCTTATGGTTGACCTAATGGAGCTGGGGTGGGAGGTAGGATGGTGGTGGTGAACTCAACCCTCTCCTTGTCAATGGAACTGCTTCAGAGATGGTCGACAGCTTCAAGCTCCTTGCATCCGTGGCATAAACAACTTCACCTAGTCTTTCCATACACATGTGGTGATCAAGAAACCTTGGTACTTTCTTGGGCATCTGAGAAGATTTGACTTGTCCTCAAGGATTCTCTTGAACTTCTACAGATGTGTTACAGAAAATATCCTTGGTTGTATAGCAATTGCTCTGCTCAGGACTGACGGAACCTACATAGAGTGGTAAACACTGCCTAGTCCATCACAGGCTCTTCACTTCCTTCCATACAGTCTATCTTCACAGTATGTTGCTTCAGGAAGGCTAATGGTACCATCAAGGATGTCTGCCACCCTGACCATTCCCCTTCTACTTTCTTGGAGAAGGTACAGAAACTTGAAAGCCTGGATGACCAGACTCAAGAACAGTTTCTTCCCCACTGCTATCAGACTTGTGAACCAATCTTCTCTTTCGCATTCCCTTCCCAGTGATGTTGCCACATTCTTGGACTCTATTCCATTATTGTTATCAGCATTTATTTTTGCACTACTTCACATTGCACTATAACCTTTGTACCATTCTGTTCTTTAAAGTCAGTATCAAAGTTGAGTTTATTGTCATAAGCAGAAGTACATGTATGCAGAAGTGCAATGAAAAACATTTGCAGCAGCATCATATAAGCAGCACTCACAAGAAAAGCATAAATTAAATATAAATTGTACACAGTATTTAATTGTTGTATTTACTATTACCATGTATATGTTTACACTGTGAGCTTCACGTGAGCAAGGAATTTCATTACACCCTGATGTATCTAACAAAAAACTAATCTGAACCTGAGAAATAGTTTTCGTGAAGAGAAAAGGAAGTGGGGAAAAAATTGAAAATATAAATCATTGGCCAGGGTCTAGACTGTGTATAGTATACAAAATGTATTCAAATAATTAAATAGCATACCCTGATAACATACAGATTATTGGGAAATGGACATCTCTGTTGTGACTACAGCTGGAATACTCTGTATAGTCTTGGTCCCTTTACATAAAAAAAAGGGTATATTATAGACTGAGTTTTCAGTGCATAAGATTGTTTCCAGATATGGTGGTTGGCTGTGTGAGGAGAGATTAGAGAATGTAGGCCAAGTATACAGAGTTTAGTAGAATAAGAACTGTTCTTTTGAAGCTTAGAAATCTCTTAAAGGAGCTGACATGCAGGATGCAGATCCTCAGTCCTAAATAGTCCACCTCTTATTCTGAGGCTGAACCCTGGGTTCAGAGTCTCGGAACTAGGGGTAGGCTGTTTAGGACTGAGATGAGGAGTTTCTCTACTCAGAGTGGTGAAGCTTTGGAATTCTGAGGGATGTGGAGGCTTGGTCATTTATGTTCATTCAAAACAAGGATCTGTGGATTTTTGGACATTGCTGGAATCGAGGAATATGCAGAAAATGTAGTAAAATGGGCACAGGTATAAGATTGGCTTTGATCTTGATGAATGGTGAGGAAGGTTCGAAGGACGGGATGGCTTTTTTTGGCTTTCTTTTGAAAAGGATTTCAGTAATAGGTGCTGGGGTCTAGAGTTAATATCCAAAGACAAATGGACAAAGACAAGATGGAGTCAGCATGAAGCATTGGTGAACCATTTTCCGGATTCAGAAATGTGTGTCACAGTTGAATGGAGTCCAGAAACTTTAAAGGAAGGAGTATTGACAGATGTATTGATCTAAGTATTTTCATAGAATAGGAGCTCTTGTTAGAGTACATGTTCAATTTTTGAGTAGAACAACAAAAAAATAGTGAAAAAGGTGAAGTTTCAGAAGCAATGGAGAATATTTTTGGTCCAGGATAGGCAGTGGGCTGTACGTATTTGAACTTGTGGGTTTAGCTGAAATGCGCCCTTATTCGAAGCCATGTTTCTCAAGCAATCAGAGACTACATTAGTGGAGAAATGGTAAAGGGTGCAGTTGAAGAGAAAGGAGATCTGTAAGGAACTTGCTGCTCAGCAACCATCTTCAGGACAACTGGTATAAATTTTTCATATGGCAATTAAAGTTTGGTTAAATGAGATGGTCTGTTCTTCTCCATGGTTCCTTTGTGTACCTTTAGTATTTTCACTACTATGTCACCTACTGATTAATTTTTGGATGATGCAGAGATTGCTTTCTGAAGGAACCTTTTAAAGTTCATTCCATTGGAAGACATTGAATCAATTTGTTCCAAGCATTTATGAGTTTTGAAAGTATTAATCAGAATCGGTGACTTGACATTGAAATGGTGATAAATTTTATTAACAGCGGAATGCTGGTCTTCAATCAAGGCGACACGTAAAGTGACAAATCGGCGTGTGTCTACTGGAAAGTTTCAACAGCAGAAGGTCTGTCATCCAATGTGGTAGCATAAAAGGTAAACATTTGGAACACAAGTTCTGTCTAAGTTTTGGTAATAAAATGTACTGTACACCAAAGTGCTGATGAAATAGGCAATGAAATTACAAGTATAGCAATTTAAACTAAAATGGTTTTTTCCCAAAAAGTGTTATTGATAATCTAGTAGACAGTAGATCAAAGATGAACAGTTATCAACAGTTAAGAGGTGCTGAATCATCATGGCATTTTTTTTTCTTCCTGATTTCCATGCCATGGATGATTTCTTTCAATGAAGAGAACAATGAAGTTAAATTTTTCTTTAAGAGTTGGCCATGAGGCATAACATTTCCAATATAATCAGACTTTGAAAATGTTCTCTTTGCAGTCTGATAGGGGATAGAAAAGTGCCTTGTATTTTTTTTAGAATTGAGTTTCAAAGGTTTTGTTCTTAAGACTGTTGGCATATTATAATTAGACTTAAAATACTGTTGCAGACCTTAATGCTTCCTGCTTGCATTACTCCAGCAACACTTGAGCATTGTTAGAACTTTGATCTAGGCTAATGCTCTTAAACTTAATTCATGGTACTTGTCAGATGTTTTAGGCCATTTCTGTCTTGATCATCCAAACCCTCCTACTAATGTGCAAAATTTCGTTTTTTTTTCTTGTTACCTTTTTAATCTCTTTTCTGAATTTTGTTATGTTATTTGTGTTTGAAAGAAATTAAGTTGAAATTTGTCAACTCTCCATCTCTCAGAAACACAAAATCAAAATCTATAACATGCACATTCAAAGACATAAGTTTTCAATTTGTAGTTTGTGCTCCAGCACCTTTTTCTTAAAATTGCTTCCAAAATAGTAATATGTAAATGTAAAACTGGGGTTGAAGTGCTGCTGATTTCGTTTCAATGTTTTGAAAATCTGCAGTATAAATTTCGGTATTTTGAATGAAATTGCAGACAGTGGTGTTACTGATTTTTGCAGCAACTGGTGCTGTATATGTGAGATGATACTTGATGTTTTCACAGGCTGTGGATGCTGCCAACAGCAAAGAGCATGTTGGCCAATTCCGGCCATTATCCACGTTGCTCTTTCAAGCACACAAGTGTTGTAACATCTACATCTTAGGGGTGGAATGTACATGACTTCTATGAACTGATTTGCAATACCTCTTGATCTTCTTTCTATGCAAAGTGCTTAAAAGTCAAACTGTAATCATTGTAGGTTTGGGTAAATTTGCTCCACAAATGCCGTGCCATTGACCTGCACATCAACCCAGAATGACTTTTCCCCTTGATAGTGCAGTGCCGTGTTGAAGTACTCAGTTGTTATCTACATCAAGGTAAACAATAAATGAGACACAGACTTAAAACGTACTGCTTGGTTTTTATTTGAATTGAGTTCCTGAGAATAAAATTCCCATGTTTGTGATCATTATATATTTTGTTTTCACAAATTGAAGTTTAATTCAAACTCCTAAGCACAGCATAAACCCAGTGAAACAGGCTTGTGTTATTTTCTGGGGCTTCAGTTGATTCAGTCAGAGAGAGGATATTTCCTATCAGAAACTTATGCTAGTAAGATGAAGAGCACCTCCTTACTTCAGAACTGATGAATTTGCTCATTCTGGAAGATTTGTTCTAGAGGCTGTCACCTTGCAGAAAATTTGTAAATGGTCCCTATTATTCAATCAAGCCATTAAGAGCAACAGTGAGAGAAAACCAAAGAAGCAAAGTTGAGGCTGGTCTTCATCATCACATCTAACAAATTTCAGGAGTCCCGTGCCTGCATTGCTCTAAAATCAGGATCAGTGGATTTTGAATTGGAGAGTGCCTTCATTAGCTCTGCATAAATAGAACATTAATCCAAGATAAACTTTTCTAAGCAACATTGCAAAAAAGGGAATAGCATACTTGTGCGATTTCCACATCAGCCATTAAGTATTCTCCCTATTTTTGTTGTTGTCATAGAGTGTACAACTTAAGCACTGTGTATCTCGGGGCTTTCATCAAGCGTAAGGGGCTTTTTAATATTACCCACTATGCTTGCAGTGCAGCTCAAATTATTTCCCAAGTCTTGGCAATTGCATCTTAAAGCTGGTGTGCGTGTGCTGTAGGAGCTCTTGTGAAACAACTCACCAGGGGATCCATCTGTTTAATTCACTGTTATCCCAAATGCACTATTGCCTGCACAGATTCATGAGTGATCCCTTTCTATTCTGGCCTTTTTTCAATTTTAGTTGCAGTTTCTGTAGGTGACATTAGTACTGCCTCAGACTGAGGCTGTAGTTAATTTATGTGCCAACATGCGTGGGTGTTTCAAAATTTAATAGGCAGTTTTTCTGAAACTCTAAAACTGGTAATTACAGACTAGGGCATTTCTTTGAAAATTTTGTCAAAGAAATTGTATTCTGCAAATCTGAAACTTTTTTTTTCCGGCCTGTGGTTTTATCTTTCCGGCTTTGCTTACTATCATAATGTCACTAGTCAGCACATAACACAAATGAATGAAATATTGATGTATTTTTGCTAGCACAGTGTTGTCAGTGGGGCAATAAAACAATTTTGTTTAATTGACATTTGGGCTTTTTTTTATTGGTTAAAACTGAAAATTGGAAATCTCAGTCACTGGCTTTTTATTTCTATATGTGTCATAATTCTTCCTGAAGTGCATGGACAAAAGCAAAATGCCCATTCTTGGGTAAAGAATCCTTAATTTAAAAACGGTGAACTTCTATTAACTTGTATTCTGACATATTTGATCATTGGCAAGATAAACTTTGTTAATTTGAAATCTCCCTGCAGAGGTAATTTTACGGATTGACTCTGCCCATCTTGTAAATTAGAGATTATTTGTGTAATGAAAATGCAGCTGTGTTTTACACTGTTAAAATCAGAGGGTTTCCTTTTTCAGAAGCCAACTTTTGTATGCGAAAAAAATTATAAACAAATGTGAGAAAGATATTAGAACAGATATTACTTTCACAGGCAGCTTACCTTAATTTGGGCTGCTTGATTCCAATATTGACCAGAATATCTGAGATACAAGTTTAAAAAGCTTGTGTCATATGACGGTACATGTGGGAACAAATGCATTGGGTACTAGAAATCTGAAATAAAGTTTAAAAAAAAATTGCTGTAAAATTCACCAATTAGGCAGCAACAGTGGGGAGGGAGGGGTCTGTCCTGATGAAAGGTCATTAGCCTGAAAGGTTAACTTGCAGGAATGTTTCGCACAATGGGAAAAGGCATTTTCTTTTGATTACCACAGTGGATAGTAGGGTATCGTTCATGACAAAAATTCCAATGTGTTGTAACTGATACCTTTTCTATTAGTGTTGGTGACTATTCTGCAGTGTTCCTTAAGCTTCTGTATTTAAATTACTTCAATTTCAAAAGTAGATACAGTTTGTAAGTACTTGACAGTAAGTATTTTGGTTTCCTTTGGGTGGCAACAAGCATTACGTAAATGCCAATTATTTTAATTTTATTTTCATCAATGCAGTCACTTGTGGAGGCAGAGCACAGTTCTTGATTTATGAACGGTTACGATCCCACAAATAATA
>JARFYF010000063.1:49109709-49124434 GCA_030265395.1 Rhina ancylostomus | reverse complement strand
CACCTGTGAGGCAACTTTCAGTGATCTGTGGATATGAACCCCCAGATCCCTCTGCTCCTCCACACTACCCAGAATCCCGCCATTAACCTTGTACTCCGCCTTGGAGTTTGTCCTTTCAAAGTGTACCACCTCACACTTCTCTGGATTGAACCCCATCTGCCACTTGTCAGCCCAGCTCTGCATCCTATCAATATCCCTCTGCAAGCTTTGACAACCCTCCGCACTATCCACAACACCACCGACCTTTGTGTCATCTGCAAAGTTGCTAACCCATCCTTCTACCCCCTCATCCAAATCATTAATAAAAATCACGAAAAGTAGAGGTCCCAGAACCGATCCTTGTGGGACACCGCTAGTCACAGCCCTCCAATCTGAATGTACTCCCTCCACCACAACCCTCTGCTTTCTACAGGCAAGCAACTTCTGAATCCACATGGCCAAGCCTCTCTGGATCCCTTGCCCTCTGACTTCTGAAGGACCTACCATGTGGAACCTTGCGAAGCACCTTACTAAAATCGCCTTACTAAAATATGATGAGAGTTTTTTGTAGTTTGGAAGTATGATTTGATATTTACTTTAAAATAGTGGTATTGTAGCGGCTAGCTACTGGTAAACGAGACTCACGTATACAGTCGAAGGTTGTTGAGCCAGAAGCCCTGAATCCCTTCCTACCGGCGCTTATGTGCAGTTTGAAAGTCCCGCGCTCTCATCACTTTGCTGACGTCACGCTGGTTGACTGACCTTTGCCGCGAGCGGGCTTTCATCAATGTTCATGTAGATGTCGGGCCCGGCGCCATCTTGGGCCGGGGAGCTCTGTCGACCCGAGCCGCCACGGGAGCCGGTTCGGAGCAGGTAGGTGCATCACTACAGTATTTACATTTATCTGGTTTCATTTTGTCAAATGATGATATTTTTTCATAATACAGTCAAATGCTTTAAATAGGAAGGAAACTTTAAATGGCACTGCAGATTTTTTCACTTAAACAATATCACTTAAAACGTGTGTTCATAGCCAGCAAGAATTTTCTGTCCTTTTTAGTGTTTTAAGTAAGTGGAGACTAAAAGCTCTAGAAGGTGGTAGATTTAAATATTTTCACTTAATGAATGTGTCTTACTATTCATTTGGCGTTTGTTATGTATTGATGAGAAACAACACCTGCAGGAGGTGATACAAATGCCACATGTATTTAAGCATGGTGAAAATTTTCACTATTCACACCAGTCCAACACAGTTAACCTAATTTGTATTGCAGAATTTTTTTAACCCATTTAAACGGAAACGAATTGATAGATTTTGTTAAAAATTGTTTGACATGTTTTCACCACTTAGATGTGGGACACTCCAGGGCTGAATAACGGACAAATTAATTGGACAAACCATTTTTTTGGCACTTAGACTAAGTTGGATTTTTGTATATTTCAGCCTTTTCAACTGCAGTGGCTCATTAAAAATATTGAAATGTTAACGATTGAATAAGCCCTGGTTTAGTCAGCTGTCAGTAGCTGTTCAAGTACTAAATAGCTTTGAACGTTTCTGACATTTCTGGTCCAGTGCATGTTCCTCTCCCTCTCCAACTTCTCCACCCCTCTATCTTTCCCTTTTTAACCTCTCTAATTATACTGGAGACACAGGAGACTGCGTCTGCAACAAAGAGTAATATGTAACAAAAAACAAATTGCTGGAGGAACTCAGCAGGTCAGGCAGTGTCCTTTACTTTTAAACTTCATTTATACAGCCTGATAACAGGCCCTTTTGGCCCAACGAGTCCATGCTGCCCACTTAAACCCATGTTAACCGACCGGTACGCCCTGACCCAACATCAGGTATCCCTTTGCCTTCATAGATGCTGCTTGATATGCTGAGTTTCTCCAGAAATTTGTTTTTTGCTATATAATTGTATTCTTTTCAAACAAGTTCCTTGCACCACAGTAGCTCTAAATGGTCATTTGAAGTCATAAATGGTGATCTTTGTGACTAACTGTAGTAACCTGGGCTTCATCATTCTTCATATCCTCATCTACTAACCTCCTCTTACTGTTTGGCCTTGCCTGGTTCCATGCTTATCACAAGAATCAGGGTAAACAGAGATTTCTTTGAAGAGAGATCCAATGACACCAGATTTATAGAGTTGGTCATTGAGTTGGGGGCGTAGGGAAGTTGGGAGTAGTTCCTAAATGAAGAAAACACTTGTACTATATCAGCTAATATCAGGAATGAAGTTGGGCAGTCAGCAATTTTATTGGAATATCATTGAGAGAATGGGAGGTGAGAAATAAGGACAAGATGAGCTTGGGAACTGCAAGGAAGAGGATGATACAGAATCCAGGGAAAATGCAGATTCAAGGGGGAACATCGGGATAAATTTATCCCAAGGATAGGGGAAGGGAGCAGCAGAGGAAGAGGAATAGTCCTGAATTTTGTGATGTAAATGGCCTTGTATTTATTGGGGATAAAGATGGAAGCGGCAGAAGAGGATGACTTAAGAAAGTGGAGTAGATGAGAATTCTTTCCAGTGTAAACAATGTAATTATTTGAAAATCCAATTTAAAAACCCTATAGATCCAGGAAATCTATTTCCTACGTTTTGTTTTTCTTTCAATTAGCTTCAAAAGGAAACATCTAATCTTTTGGGTCTGGCATCCTTCATCAGAACAGGTGAAGGGTCTCAGACCTGAAACATTAACTGTTACTCTTTTCTTAGATGCTACATGACTTGAAGAGTATTTCCAGCATTTGATGTTTTCATTTCAATGTAATTATTTATTCAGAATGTTGCTCTAATGCATTGTCCAAATGTTGGCTTTAAGGTCTGGAAATGGGATTTTCTTTTTCAAGAGGGAAAATACTACTTAAGTGCTAGTTGAGTCAGTATTTCAGAATAGGTCATACAGAAGCTTCTGAATGAATGAGACCTTGGAAATATTTTGGGACTCTGTGTAATACTTTGGCTGGTTGTGAAAATGAATACTGCAAGTTTCCTTTGCAGTGTGTGGTTTACTGTGTACTGCAGTTGTTTTTGAAATGCATTGTACAATTTTTTGTTTTGTTTCAATTAAATTTTTAAGTGCCAAATTGATTATCATGCTGCTCTTTAATTGTTCAATTAGTTCTAAATGATATTCATACAATATTGGAAATTGGAATTTTAAACAGAAAGGAAACTTCCTTCTAATTTACTGTGTGTGAAAGGTTATAAATTATGTTTCTGTTAATCATAATTTAACTGCTCCCAATAGAATTATTCACTATTTTAAAATTAAGATGATAATTCATGTGCTCAGTTATCCGTGCATGTTTCCGCCACAGATTATATTCTGTAGCTGCTTCGCAGATCATCCTAATTCCCTTTACATCAGTGGTCATAGAGTGGAATATGATGCTTTTGATGGACCCATGGAGATTCTGGAATTTTCTCTCATAATAAAAAGGAATAGCAATTGGTCAAAAAGTATTTAAATATCAATTTTTCCATAATTGTGAAACCATCAGAAATTTTCAAATGTACATATTAATTGGCATTATAGCTGTTGGATCTTGAGAATTCATTCAGACTCTGTTAGGCTTTAGCCGTGTTGTAAAATCACTTGCATTGCATAATGTGACAAGAAAACAGCTGGACTTCTGAGACACTGGAAAAGATTTTGATTCTGCTGTGTATGTTATTGGTTTGACTTTTACTTGTCCCTTCAGCTCACAAGTTGCTAAAGGTCCAAGTTCATAATAGCACAATGGATCCAAGTGAACAGAGAAGTCAGCTGTGTATCTCCTTAACCAATCACATGTAAGGATTGAGAAGTAGTGGAAATAGTGAAGAAAGTATAAACTAGAATGGGTAAATGCAGTTTCAAATCCAGTATAAGAAAATAAAATTAAGATGGAAAAATGGTGGTAAGGGAAACCAAGTACAAACATCTTCAAAATCACATTTTTAAAGTTTCCAACAGTGCCTGAAAGAATGAGACCTCGTACTTAACACAATTGATTCTCATAATAGAGGTTGATTAGCAGTAGTGAAAAAATATATAACATTGTTTACAAGAAAAGTTGCACTTGAAATGACAAAACATTTTGAGTTTAGCTTGTATCTGCTGCACAAAATAAAGCCTACTGTTCAGTGCATGTCATTAATCAGAAAATCTGCGATGCTAATGCAAAGCAACATTGACAGCAATGTTGGTGACTTTGAAAATTGCATTTAAACATACATTTGCCCTGTCTGAAGTGACTGTAGTATGCATCTTAAATAGTGAGTAAATTCAAGCCCATTGTGCATTTTGTTTTACTGTATCAATAAAGGATCATCAGTATTTAAATGAGACTTAACTGTTGAATTTTCCAAGAAAGCTTGACCAATAATCACTTCAGTCCCTTAAACCTTTTCAATAGCTACGTAATGTGCAAGTGTTTTGTTTAATTCATAGCTGGAAAAATAGCTGTTGTACTGAGTTGTCAGAAGTTGCTGTAGCTGATTGGCTTAATTGTAAAGCAGAAATAGTTTTGGGATGTATTGCTGCTCCCTATTTTGGAGATCTAAGTAGTGCAATGGCCAACTGGTTTGATTAGTTCTCAGATATGGTTGGTTGAAGCCACACTGATCTCTTGTTCTTAAACTGAGTGTTTATTTAACAAGCTTTAACAACATTCACTTAATTAATGTAAATGCATACGTTTTAAATAGATTTTAACTGAGTCATTTAGGGGGTAAAGCCTGCCTTGTCTAGTTGTTTGAGCATAAAATAAAAAAAACATAAGAGTGATTTTTTTTAAATGTTGTTATTCACTAATTACTAGATTCAGTTCAAGGATAGATATGTAAGCCATCTGCACCTTGTGCATTGGTGATAGTGCCATTTGTTGGATGTATGTGAAAAATATGTCTTAAGATAGATAGATATATATATATAATAGTAATGCATGTTTTATTGTTAGGAAGGGCCAGATTAACAATGCAAATCACTTTGAGGGCCACTCACTTTTGTTCTTTTAACCATACCTTACCAGATTCTGATATTTTTAGTCTTGTTTATGAAGATAGAAATTTTAAAGTTCATGTTCCAATTGCTGTAAAGCAACGAGATGCAAAAAAAAGTCTTTAATACACTGAACTTGAAACTGACATTTCAACATTTTTTACTTAACAGCATAATTTACTTGAAATCATTCTTATAGCCTTAACAGTCCCGGAGACTTGATCACACTCTGGGTTTTGAATTCTACTTGCATCTCATTATGGACTTTAAAATATTCAGCAGTTTATGAATTAAACACTGTTAAATGTGTCATGCTGGTATTGTTGTTGTTATAAATTGCCTCTAATTTTCTTTTTACTGTCTTTAACAACTGCATTTAGCTAATTTTATCTATGTTTATCCTTTCCTAAATAATCATTCTGCTCTTCACTTGAGATGGGGTTCATTTCCTTTCATGAAAATCTGTCCCATATATTAGTAATTATAAATCAGAAGGAAAATCTGTTGTTCTCCAATGCCTGTAGAAGTTTTTTTTATAAAACAAGTCTTTTCCTCTGATATTTTAATGTCAAAATCTGCATATAATTTATTTGCAGTTGAAGTTATATACAGTAAAATCTCAAAGTTTTATGAAACAAAATGTTTGAAAGTTGATGTGAATTACTTTTCAGAAATGTGTTTTTGAAAGTGTGTGTATGTATTAAGCCTCTGAAAGGAAATGCTGTATGACAGTAATTTGATTTCTTTTTTGGTCTGTCATGTCTCTGTCCACAAAGAAGCCTCCATGCTACTGAAGAAATTGTAACTTGTACGATTTTTCACATCCGATATGCTGTGAATCCCCTTCCAGAAGTCTTAGTCTTATCAACTTAGAGCCACATTTACAAAGATGAAATATTGTGTGTGTTGGAAATTTGAAATAAAAATGGAAAGCAGTGGATGCAGAATTTTTTGGGAAGCATCTGTGAAAAGTGAAATGGAATTAACATTCCAAGTTGAGGGTCCTTCCGATGGGTTATGCTGCTGAAATGCTGTTTATTTTTCCACAGATATTGCCTAACTTGGTGTTATCTGTTTTTATTACAGATAGGTTTTCTTAATAGTCCAGCAAGTTTGCACAAAGGTTACAAGGAGTTAGAGGAAATACAAGGAATTAGCAGATCGGTTATAGGGGAACCAGTGGATATGATGGTGGTGAACCTGTAGAATTCTCTACCACAGAAGGCAATGGACAGCAAGTTAATAAATGTATTCAAGGAGGAGGGTAGATGTACTTCTTAATGCTAAAAGGATTGAGGGATATGGGGAGAAGAAAGTAACAGGATACTGAAGTGATTGAACGGCCATGATCATATTAAATGATAAACCAGGCCTGAAGCTATTTTCTGTATTTACATGAGCCTACCAAATATACTCAGGGCTGCAGTTGGAGTTTAATTAAAACAATACGACTTAAATAGAACAGGAGTAAGTATCCTGCTGGTGGACAAGTGATACGACATATCTATCCAGCTATAACTCTATTAGAAACATTTGGGCAGGATAGAAAGAAACACTGCTGCTATGGTGTATAGGCTGGTTGCTGTGTATGCCTCATGTCAAAGACCCAAGGCACTGTTCAAAGGAAAGCAAAGAAGTTAACCAGTGTCCAAGCCAATATATATCTGTCAACAAAAATTTACCTGGTCACTGTCTTTTTTTTTACGTTGGGATGTAGTGTTCAAGTTAGCTGTTGCATTTTTGCTTCAGAACAATGGGCACATTTCAAAAGTACTTCGTTTCCTCGTAAAACTTTTGGGAAACTCTGAGCTTGTGACAGACAGTGTATAAATATGAAGTGTTTTGTGTCAGCAGAATCAGAAATAAGGAGTTTAACTGCCTCTGGGAGAGGAATAAAATTTTCTGCCAATAATTAGAAATATAAAATGTACCAAATCTGGCCAAGACTATTGTGTTTAAGTGGTTCATATTGTAGTCTTATTTAATTGCAAGACCAGGTGAAGGCTTTTGCTAAATCTGTGTGGGATTAGGTAGCAAGTTTAATCTTTATGTGAATAATTTGTGGTTTATATGTCACTTAATGGAAATTTTTCATTTTGTTGAGTAGTATTTTGTAATTGAGCTTTTTACAAGAAAACTCCAAATGTGGACGAGTGCAGTGAATCCATGATATGAAATGAAGTAATTATAATGTTGGATTTTTGGCAAGTTTCTTAAAGTGCTTGTTGATGAAAAAATCAGAAATATTGTTAAACTCAATGTTTTCAATTTCCTGTTGTTGGGTTTTTAAACATATTTGCATTTTTAAAAGACTTTTTTTTAACAAATATGGTGATTATCTTTTTAATTTTCATCCTTGATTTACTGCTACTATTACAGGATGTTTCTTAGTTGTTTTCACATAGAGCCAAATGAACAGTTTGCCAATTTGCAGGTGTCAAAAGCTTCCTGTCACTTTTAAAATGTTTGGGTAGAATTTATTTTGCCAAGTAATGAAAAATCTGTTTAGCACATTTTTCTGCTTAACAGTAATTTGCACTTTATGTACTGTCCAGTGTTTCAACATCCCTGTAGTACAGTATTTAATCCAGGGTACGATTTCACAACATATGTATTGTGGGAGAAGGCATTTTGATATGAATTTACAGCTATAATGTATAGCAATTGGGAATTGATCATTTTCAGAAAATACAATGCATGGTGGAGACAAATCTTTGCAGAGGAAAGAACTAACGGCTTCACTGATCTTTCTCAAAAAAGAGGTGGATGTGGACAAATGCATATTGATAGGTATGTTCTGGTAATTGCTGGGAATAAGTGTTCATGATGTTCCACAAAAAATTCATTAAGTATAAGCATTTGTTACAATAACACAGTTAATGATGGAAATGGTTCCAAGATTGTTGACCAGTGCACATGCTGAAATGAAGTTCTGTACCTCAAATATTGAGTAGAAGCACCATTGAAATTTCTTTCTAAAGAGGATGACTGATTTAAGCTTTGGATGGATGGGCATTTAATAAGTGGTCTGCAATAATTTGGGAACTATGGGTTTGAAAGCACATTATTTTTTTTACTACTCATCCCTTAGTGCCACATTTAAATTACAGTTTGTACTGCTAATTGCTTATACCAATCTGGCTTTTTGTTTGATAAATTTGCATTGATTCTATGTAACAACAAGTTGTACGTGACCTGTTTGGTTTACTTTGCGCTGCTTTTGTTAATTTGGCTTGAGGGGTTTGAGCTTGCAAAGGTGGCTTAAAAATCACTTTTTTTTCCTGGAGTTTCCTATGTTTCTAGTATTTCTACATCGTAATTGCCTTCACTGAGGAGAGGGCTATTTTTAGTTACTAACATGAGAACAGCAGCAACATGCTAAAATAAATCTGCTGACCTGCAGTGCATCTGTGGATTCCTTGTATCACATAGCTCTAGAGAGTAGAGGACCAGTAGTTGGAAAAAAAACATTTAACTGACTAGAATATACAAAAAAAAGGATTATTGAGCTCCAATCATATTTGAGTTGCATGGAAACATAAATTCCTTAGCCATAAATTCAACACTCACTTTTGTAATTCTACATCACTTGGAATTTTGATTGGAATACATGTTCTGCTCTTCATTTTGGCATTTATATTGCTCCATGTCTTATAGAGAAGATAATACAGGAGTACTTTTAAATTGACAGTCTTGTATTGCCTCAAGGGATAACGAGTGAGATTATGCCAATCTGTTTATTTAGAGAATTATGAATGGTGTGTATGTATATATGTGTGTGTATATATTTATTGTGTGTATGTGTATACTTTTCTGAACCCAGTTTAAGATTTGATTTTAATAAATGGGATATTTCTGGAAAAAAATGTTAGCACCACTTGGGTTGAATGTTGTCCTGTTCTTCAAGAAAGCACATTTTTGTGACTTATGGAAATCAACTATTTGCAGGTGTCACAACATTTTGATTTGTTCCCTTTTGCACCCAAGTTAATGATATTTAGAATTACTTAACCTTTGCTACATTATCCATTGCTTGAGGCTGACCATTTAATAATTAGTCAATATCTTAACTGACATTTGGCATTACTGCATTGGGAACTTGGCAAATGCCATGTAATTTGAATACCGAATGATACTTCAAATGTGACATGTAAAATCTTCACAGAATAAAGCAGTGTGATATTTGCCTTTCCATCTATAGACTTGTAAGGCCAGTAATTTGGCTTCTTTAATTGCAGAATGAATCTGTTTGAGTCTGTGCAATTATAACTTGCTTTTTGTTATTGATTTACTTGCGTAATTTTGTTTTAAGAGAGTAACTTCAATTGAAATTGCTGTTTTGTCTTAATGCACCTGGTTGCCACATTGGTGCAAAGGTAGTTTTGAACTAATCATAATATTTCATTGTGATATTTCTGATGATGCATTGGAGTGTGAATATTTTTTAGTTCCGAAACAATGTATGCTGATTGCTTGTGGTCACTTGCTGTGATATAATGGCTTGCAGGAAGATTTTTATTTTGTCATAATGAGAGTGTATTACAAGGTTGCAACGCACTTTAGGCGTTCTGATTTCCTGAGCTGAGAGACTGCAGCTCAAGCAGTTTAGAATTTCATCATCACCCTATGATTATGTTACAGCTTGCAATGCTGGCGCATCATTTTTATGCTGTGTTTACTGTTGACTCTCTTAATGGACTCCCCAGGAGTTTACTAGCAGTTCTGAGTGAGCTGAGGCTTCTACGGTCTTTTGTTTCTTTCTATATCAAGTAAATAGAGCGGCATGGTGTGGATAGTCTTCTGACCATTGAGACGGGGATATAAAACATGAGATTTTACGTGAAAGTTCACTGAATTCCAGGGAAATGATGTTTGAGGTATGTTTATCTGTATTTATGGTTTTGCCTGTGAAAGAAGCAATGTTCCATAAAGATGATCTATGGGAAATAGGTACTTTAGTTACTGACAAGCTAAGATAATTTTCAATGCGTGTTCCAGTGGAAGTCTAATTCATTTCTTGGGTTGAACATAGAATGTACATTTTAGGTTTACCTTGGTAAATTACTGAATAAAAAACTGTATTGTCATATTTTTATGTAATTGCTTTAAATTTGTAGCTTCCTCTTGCTATTGGCTTAAACATACTAAATAGTTTTATCCTCATATGTCATTGGACAAAGGAGTGAAGCGTAATTACAGAGAAGCAATTATAATGCTGTAATGCAGAAAGGAAAGAACTGACTATTGATGTATTGATGCTTATGACTTCAAAATTATTTTTATTATCTAATTTATGACTTTCTGATTTGAAGTCAAAGTAAATTCACAAATTCAGAAATGTTTTTTGAAATATTAATGTTCCAGCAATATTACCTGTTAAATTTTGTAAATGGAATTTTCTAAAGATGCAAAATTCTGTAAACAAAAACTGGTTATCTAAACACAAGTTGCTAAATGAAATTTGAATTATGTTTTATTGTTTGGGTAGTGATGCTTATATTAATGTGAGATCAGAGAGGTTTCAGTGTCACATTCCAGTGACCTGAATGATAGCCATTGGTACAAAATTCAGAATTTGGAACATGAAACAAGCAAATTGTATTGTGAATAAAAGTGACCCAGTGGTGGTTAGGAATGTACAGTTATGCTGTTCCTCACGTCAGCTCTCCATGTCTAAATTGTATGACAGGACAAGGCAGCAGATGAGACAAGCTGTCGCTCAGCTACTCTGGCCTTTTGAAGAGAGGCCATGGGAGGAAAAGGTGCTGCAAATAGGCTGTGAAGTTTACATACACTGCCCACTGTTAAACAGATTACCTCTAATGAAGTGTCTAATGCTCAGCCTGTATCAGCCTAATCCTAGGTGGCAGTTTGTCCCTCAGCTGCCAAGAAACACCACCCTCTGGCCTTATATCACCAATGTCTTCACAGTGCACTGGGAGGTGCCTGGCTTTAATAAACCAAGACAGTGTGTGATCTGACATGCAAATGTAGGTCATTGCATATGTAAATGTGTGATTACAGACTTGGATGCCAGAACACATTAGTGAGACTTTGCTCTCAGCATGTGGTTGTCATAGTTCCTCAAAAGCTGATGCTAACATTTGTCAAGTTATCACATACGCCAATAAGACAAAAAATTGTGCTGTAGATTGGATCTACTTAATGAATGTAAAATACCCAAATTCTGAAATAACCAAAAATACATACTTTTTAGTTTCTGACCTCATTGCTAACACTGTTCACTATATATTATCAAATACTTTAAAATTTAGTTGATAGGTGGCAGTTGTAGCTCCTGCACATTTAAAATGTTGACTTTTCTTTTTGTTTCTATTTGCTTTGTTTTTACTGATCTGTCAATCACATACAGAATTGTGTTGCTTATATAAAAAAAATACACATGAATATCACTTTGCTTCCAGAAATCTAATTTAAATTGGAGTGTCAACTCTTTTGAATCTGTTAACATGTCCCTTTCGTTTTATAAGGAAAAGTCTAAAGGGGCAAGCAATCGCTTTATACATTTGCAACATTGTCTCTGAATGCATTCTCTCAATCTTTAGAAGGGAAATGATGTTGGCTGCCCCAAAGCAATCAAGATGGGGCTTGCTTTTTGAAATGCTACTTTAAAAAAAAGGATTAATAAGCTTTGAAAAGTTTAATATACAATGCAAGACAGACAGCGTAAGGGTCTAATTGCATATACTGTTCATGCATAAGTGTCTAAGTGCTATTGAGTTTAACAAAACCTGGAACCTGACAGAAATGAATCAATAAAGATCTAGCTTTAGTTACTGGAGTTAGTTTGTTTTTAGTGTGCCATGCAGGCAAATAATGGAACACGGTTGATTTTATTTCCATCACACACCAACTTGTGTGTAACTGGTCTTAAATGAGTTGGAATTGAATCACAACTGCAACCATGGGATCAAGTTGTTGCTAAGTTTAAAAAAATATATAAATTGAGAGATGGGGAGAATAATTATCAGTTACCTGAAAGGATGAAAACAACAAGATATGGGAAATTCAACTATTGTCTATTGTTTGGTGCTCTGTGGTAACACAGTTTACAGTGCTCTAATTTGGTGTGAAATAGCATAAATTTATAAACCATTGTTCAAAATCTCTGTGTTCTGCATTATTGGAATGGTTCATTGAATAAGATTTTTTTTTCTGATGCAGTGTTTGTAGCCACTTCAGACAAAATTCATTTGATTTTTTAAAATTTATAAATGCAGGGTAAAACAATGGTGTTAAATGCAAGAGTACTGCATCTGTCAAAAAAGATTAATCTTTACTGAATTTCTTTATTTTGGCATATGTTGTCTGTCACGTGGCATTTAAAACTCATTGTAGACTGATCAATTGAAATTCCTTTCGTTTTCAGTGTAAGTCGATGTTACATATACTAGAGGAGAACTTGACCCACCTACTCCTGTATGTTCTGTTGGTACATCACTAAAGCATACCTGAAACTGCTAACATAAGTAAATAGTTATTTTCTTTACAAAATTAAAAGTTTTTTGGAAATTTGGGAAACAGGAATGGTGGGAAGATAGAACATATCTGTCAATATCTGAAGTGAGGAAGATTCATGTCTTTCATTGGGATCCTTTGGTGGAAGTTATCATAAAGTATTAATCTTTAAAGTACCCTTTTCTCACTTTTTGGCATAAGCTTTGTACATTGAGATTTCTGTTTGGTATTAAAAGTTAGAAAATCTTTCAAAACACAGGTTGAGTGTTTATTTTAACAAGTTCCAAGCAGTTCCTTGTATAGATTGAGGGAATTAAAGGTTAGAAAAATTCAAGGGTAAGCATGGGGGAAGGTATAGGAAGGCAATAGTCCAACATTCAGGAAGGTTGGAAATGATTGGATCCAAGACCCGCTCGGAATGAGAAACAGTATGAGATTGGCATTGACTGAGGAAGGAAGGAAAGCAGACAGATTTGGTGGGAGGTTGAAATAGGAAATTGTCAAGAGTGCAATTTAAAATGTTGTATTTAAATGAATAATCATATTGTTTGGGAATAAAACTTAATTACCCAAAATACTTGCTAATTTAATTACTATTTTGATGTAAAATGAAAATTAGCATCACGTCAGCAAAAGGGACAACATCCAATAGTTTAACCTTGAGTCCACGGGTAGTGAAGTATGTACGCATTTTCCAAGCTTCTGTTTTCCAAATTTGTATTGTGCTCAGGGTGCAGAGACTGTTTGCACTTGATGCATAGAACATGCAAAGTGAAGGCATTTCCAACTTGTTAAAGCAAAGCTGACGGATTTGCAATAACTGGCTAGTAGGAAAACCCTTTTTTCCCTAAAATCTATTAACTGATGACCTCTGTTTCTGTTTGTTTTGTGAAACTGATGGGTTGGGACATCAATGAATAAACCTAACAAAACTCTATATGGTGCCTGTGCGTAATAGTTTAAATGCTTGATCCTTATCGCAGATACCATCAGTTGTATTGATAAAAGATATTTAAACTGTTTGGATTAATAATTTTACCTATATGCCATATGAAGTTAAGATTTCATGGTTATCTCAAAAATATCAGACCACTTGGCTGCTCTTCTAATGCCTTTTAGTAGCTTCATATGTCACATGTACTTTGAGGCCAAGCAAAGACCCTGCTCTTTCTTTCTATTTGAATGTATAAAGATGGAAGCTCAAACCACTTCAAATCACACGTAACTTTCCTGGCAGCAGGTTTGAGTGACCTTGGTAGGGTAGTGTGACTGCCTTCAGGTGTGAGGAATGTTGTATGATGCAGAAAATAAAATGTGTGAACAAGAAAAGGTACAGAATAGTTACTTTATTTGTCGTCATCAAGTCAGATTGGAACTGTGTTTAATGGATGCTACTAGTAATTATTAAAAAAAAATAAGAGAAGCTGCCAAGAAGGTGTAGGTTTAAGGTGAGAAGGAGTTTTAAAGGGGGATTTGTGGGGCAAGTTTTCTAAACAGTGTGGTTGAATCTGGAACTTGCTGCCAGAGATGGTGGAGGAATTGGTTACAATCAGTACATTCAAGAGACATTTAGATAAAGCACTTAAAAAGGCAAGGCATAGAAGGATAATGGGCAAATGAGATTGGTGAAGAACAAAAAGATTAGTGTGAATGTGGTGGGCCAAACGGTTTATTTCTGTGCTATGCAATTCCATGACTCTATCTGTTTTAATCCTGAGGCAAGCCTTGTATTTGCAATAGCAATGAAAATAGTGCACCTTCATGGTCAATATAGTTTCAAAGTGACAGCTTCTGGAGTATGAAGATGCAGTGGTAGAAATCCAAAAGTTGCTTTCCATTATCTTATGCTTGTCTAGTATAAAACTCAAAGTACCTGCAAATTATTTTCATTAAACTATCTTGAAATGTGTTTTAAGTCTTTAGTGAAAGATGAAGCCAAAATAATTGCTTAAAAACTTAGTTTTCCTTGAAATCTGAAATATATTTCAAAACATCTGTGTGATATTGTTAATCCTATTGCAAAATTCGATATTTTTATTCCAATCACTATTTTGTCCACTCAGATGTTTCAAATTCATTAAAAATTGTATTTCATTCCTCAGTTTACTATCAGTGATTCTCTGCTTAACCAGCTTTATGATATCATTACCACTGCATGTCAGGGATCACTTTGAACTGATGCCGCACAACACAAGTCCAATTCCAAAGAACCTTCAAGGGATGTATATGGACTTGAATAACATTTCCTTATTTCTATATTAAAGCAAAATTTCTG
>JARFYF010000063.1:49033030-49055712 GCA_030265395.1 Rhina ancylostomus | reverse complement strand
ATTACATTGCTAAGCCATTTTATAATCTTTGTTCTTGATCATGGTCCTTTTCCTGTTTACTTAATGAACTGTTTTATTTTCTAGCTTCGCCAATTAGTAAATATCTGCATTAATCCGGATCCCGAGAAGAGACCAGATATTGCCTATGTGTATGAGGTAGCTAAGCGCATGCATGCACTTTCTTCAGGAAGCTAAAGCAAATCATGCATTGTGAAGACAGAAAAACAGAAGATATGAACATAAAATTTCAGTATTTCTGTATTCTATCATTAGTCTATTATTCCATGTCTATGGATAGTTATACAGAATTCAGTGGTTCAATGGAATGAAAGTTATACATGCCCAGATGAATTCTTAATGACATGGTTCTGTTTGCTGAACTGCATTTGTTGTAGTAATTACATCCTCTCAGTGGCCTTCAGTGTTTTAATTTGTACACTGTTTCCATTTCCACACTTGATATGTTGAAAATAAAATTGGTGTGCCTACAGATTTTTTTACAATCATAAGTAAATCTGTTTTCTGTAGGCCTGTTGGACCAGATTTTATTGTGCCTTGTTAGATAGCTCGTGCTTTTATTTATAGTATTTACTATATACCTTAGCCTTTTGTGGTATTTTCTGTTGACCCCAGCTGCTTGGTGGCATTGTATGAATTTGCAGCAAGTTTTGGTATGTTATGCAAATCAACAATTGATTTGTATGGACCAAATTCTCAATTGCTTCAATGTTCCTTGTAAGTCACATAAATGCTAACCAAAACACTATTAAATGTTCATTGACATCTATGGTTTCTAAAAGGTGGCTTCATTTTTGTTTTATTAAAGAAAGCCTGCAGATTAATGCAGTAATTTTAATTGCCCATTGATGTTGAACTACCGGGAAGAACAATTATTGTTCAGTTACAACTATCTTGTGAATTCAAACGTATGCAGAAAACCATATAAATTGATACCTTGAAGTTTGGCCACTTTTGTTTAAGCTATGATTATGAGTACTTTTTCTCCTTGTGTTCTGATTTGTCAGAGTCTGTACTCAAGACCAGGTAATCTGCTTACAGCACTGCACCACTGCAGTTCAGTGCCAGCTTGCCATTAGATGCACAAGAGTGGCTGGGAAACAATATCATCCCTTATTGATCTCCTTGCAGAGATCCAGCTGATATTTGTAACTGAGCTGAGAGAGGGGAGTTCAACTTGCCTCTTATTGATTAGTGGTCTATCATAATTTTATCTTTAGTATTTTCACATTAAAAAGAACATTTTTATAGCTTCACTGCACCCCAGTCATTTGAATTTTACAAATCTATTTCTGCAAAGCTTTCACTGTGTACTTCGATAAGTTCTACAGTGATAGACATTTAAAAGAATGTCATTTATTAATATAGTGCCAGGCAAATGTAGTAATTTTTATTGAATAGAATAATCGATGAGGAACTAGGATAGAGTCATAAAATCATAGGCCAGATCTGGAGGATTCATTTTGAGAATGCAGAATATCCTATGGTTGAAGAGTGACATTCGTCAGTTAGAATGGCTTTTACCCATTACTGAAATTTCTTACAAGGTATGATACTTAATCATGCAGACCAAAGATGACTTAATCTCAGCAAGTCTAGTTGTGGGGATGTTACAATTGACCATGATGTCTTTGAATTAAGAAGGGAAAATCATTTGAGGTTTCTGCTCCAGATCACTATCCACATCCATAATTCCAAAATTCCTAGTCTGAGTTCACATATGAAAATTAACTGCTTAGGCAATATAAAGTTGACAGAACTTGTGGAACATTACTCAAAGCACTTGTCCCTTTAGGACACGAGGCAAAAAAAAGCATTGGAGAATTTGAGAGGATAAGAAAAGTCCTTATTTGTGAAATAGAATTGCTACTACACATTTTCTTCAATCTTTTAGAATTCATTTGCATATAGAGATGTTACTATGTGTGGAGTATGGTTTAATATATTCACTGATTAAAGTAGTACCTCTCCAAAAGTGAGCATTTGCCATCAAGCATAGCCATTGAACAGTAACGAAGTTAATTAATTTGGGATTTTGGCCCAAATGAAAATTTGTTGCATTTTTAGTTCCAGGTTGTGATTGGGAAAAAATAAGTTCTCTAATTAATAAATGACTTTGTAATTAATTTGAGTAGTCAGGTATTGAATGGAACATGTATCTAGTTTACAAACATTTTAATTCCTTTTTATTTTTTCCTCATTGTTCAGAAATTTTACAGGGAGTAGCTAAAACATCACCCTATACAGGTTTTGTTGACTGATATTCCATGTATTGAAGCAAAAACAGTTTTACTTTTTAGTGATCATTTCCAGCCAAGAAGCAGCTTTTGTGTTGGGTAGTATGAGCTGATATAACAACAGGACAATATGGTGCTGCATTCAATTTTAAAAATAGGTGATGTTAATTTGAAATTCTTTTACCTCTGCAGTTTTGGTATCAATTTAATGGACACAGTTTGTCATAAAACATCCATTTCTAAATTCTTCCTAAAATGCTGTACCAGTGTAGACTACGTGTGCAAGTTATTGCATGGATTTACAAATACTATTTTTGCAAATTATTTGCTGCTTTAGAAAAAGAAAACTTGTTTAAATTAAGCTTGTCCTAATTTTCAATGTGGATTATGCTGTTAATAGAGCCAGGTTCAAATTGTTTCTAGATTTGAATATTTTTGGGCAAGAATTTTTGTAGGGGAAACCAGAGGACAATATAATGTGCCTTATGTTTTATAGAGATGTTAAAATGCTTGTATCTAAATGTCATTGAATGCATGCTGATAAAGAATATACATTAAAGATTCCACTGCAGAAATTTCTATGGCTTTCCAGTATATTAACAAGAAAAATGCATCTTTTGGTAAATAATTGTATAATCTGTTCAATGGAATTGACACCACTTTATTACAAAACCACAGGTTAGATTTGAGGACAGATTTTGCTTTAGTTTAAATCTATTCTTTCTTGTGCAAATTTTTACATGCTGCTTGTCCTTAATCAACTTCCAGATAATTGGGGTGGAATTGTTTATATTCTGGAAATTGCTCTGCTTTTGTAATTCTGTTGCACCACTCTAGAAAGTAATTACTACCTTTGATATAATTGAATAGCAATGCAGCAGATTTTCTTAACGTGAGCACTTGTGTGCATGCACCTGCTCTTTTCTACCTGGAATAATATTACTACCTGGTGATGTTTCTTTACTTCTGTTAATGATATTCATCTTCTCTTTAACTTGTTGTATTTGCCCTGAATATCTGAACCTTGTTCTGAAACATGGCTTAATATAAGTTACAAGAAATACCTGCTAACTCATTATTTGATTGTAATTGTTGGTCAGATAAATATGGCATATTAAATAGCTAGATTTAAGTGACGTTGCTATCAATACGAGCTGAGAGTTTACACTGAGTCCTGTTATAGCTAGTAATTACTAATAGATAATTTTCCATCCAATACAATAACTATTAATCACTTTGTAAAAGCTTGAATAGATTTTATTACCAATTCATGCATTTTATCATCACGGACTTTACAACTTAGAAGCTGCCATTGTTATTCTAACATATTGCTAATATTACCATATGACTCTTAGATGGAATTTTTAAAATTGATACAAGAAACTATCTCTGTAATCTGTCAAATATTTGTCGTGGAATTTAATTGAGATCTAAAAAGCTGGCCTCCAGGTTTGTTTTATAGTTGATTTCTATGAATCTTTCGTATTTTTAGTGTGTGATTATCTACAGCCATGATAAGGAGAAATGTTCCTCCTTCCAATTCTGATATGTTGTGTGTTGCCCCTTTTTCTGTGTGCCTCTGCATGGAGTAGAACCCATCTCTTGCAAGTCAATATGCACAAAATAGTGATCGGTAGCCTAGTGTTTTTTTCTCTCAATCTTTCCTAACGATGAAAATTGTTAGAATTATTCATAACGTGTTTTAGGACTGTGTTAAGTTTAAATATGTAGTTTGCTGTGATGTAAAGTGTATAAATGCATAATTAAAATGACTACTTTGTTGCATATTTGTATCTGTAAAAGTAGAATATTTCATGATTGTTTATCAGTGAGAGAAAAAACATTTTTAATTTTAATTGGGAAATGAACAGGTACAAAATAATGCACCCAATGAGGTTAAGCCAGTTTGAGTTTCTTGATTTTGTAAAATCTACGTGATCCCATGTTTTATTACTTAAAGATTGCTGATTTAAGTAATGAATCCTGCATGTATAAAAGCACAATCCAGCACTGGGTGCTGGGATAATAATGCTAGCTGAGGAGACAGTGTGCCTGTATGTTGAAAAGTCACCTGTCAATATTTAAACACTTACTCCTTTTTCATGTACTTGGTGTAAAGTTGTGCTTTATTGCATTAGGCTGAGACATGATACAATATAAATACTTAATAATGCATTTTTTTTCAATTTGAGTGTCTGAATTCACAAACTTAAATTGTGAAGTTACTCTAGGTCTTCTCAGAAAGAAGATTATTTTGTAAGCACACTGTTTATTTATACAGGGTAGCGTATAGGTGTAGGAATAATTGTTTCTGACAGATCATTTTAAAGCATATACTGTGACTATTAAATACATTTGCTTATTCTGTGAAATTGAAAATCGAATGACATGACCTAAAATGCACAAATTATCTGAGTTTTACTGAAATCCTTCAGTGTTTCAGCATTTTTTTTTGAATGTATGGAAGGTTAATTATACCATTGTACTTCTGCTTTGTTAAATCCCAACAGTTCTATATGCCAGAGATCCTGTCTGGTGGCACTAATAGTTTTACTATCTCATTGCCACCTAGTGGTAGCACAGTAATGTTGCACTTCCGAGACAACACTAACCAAAATGAAAACCTGTTGTTTTTAACTGAAAGAAATGTATATATAATTTGTATACATCCTAAAACATTAGTTTACTTTGTTCAGTAGTGTTTTTATTCTGATTTCTAAGTGCAGTTACTTAATCATTAAAATTGGAACTTTTATTCCACTTATGGGCATTGTTCAACCAAATTGAGTTTTGTTTTGTATTAAAACGTAACTCAACTGAATCACCAAATGCACCTTATAAGAAGTACCAGGTTCCAACTGAAAGATCTTATCCTCATCAAATGCCACTAATATGTAATTCTTAACCTTGTTATTTTGTCAGTTTTATTAACCCAATAAAAAGAACTTTGAAGATGGGTGTTTTCTTTACACTTACTGTGAATTTTTCTAAAGTGGCTTCTTTCCTGATGTAAGTGGTTTGTAGACTTTTTTCATTATATTGTAACAAGTAGCTATCAATGTTCCGGGAAGGGGAAAGGCCACTGCCTTCTGAAAACAGTATTGTGGATGCTGTAATTGACCAGCATTCAATACAGCTGTTGTAGTCCCCACACAACTGTGCAATGTGAACAGTCCCACATCTGGTGAAATACAGGTTTAAAAGACACAGACATGATCACAGAATCCAGATTAGCACAGTGCACAACTGAGGGCATGATGCACGATCAAAAATTTGTGTTTGTTGAAGTGTTGAGCTGAGGCCTTGTTTACCTTCTCAGATGGACATAAAAATGCCCTGACGATACTTTGAAGATTAGGGGAATTTCATGGTGCATTTTATTCTTCAATCAACACCATTTTGTGTCCTTGCTTCCCATGTTCCTTAAATGACACCTGTGACTATGCATCAGAAAGACTTCACTGGCACTGAAGTTAATTGGGAAGTCCTCAAGCTGTAAAAAGGTGCTACATGCAATTATTTCTTTCAACTTTTCAATGAAGGAATTTTGCACAGAACAAGGCACAGTAAACACTTCCACAACAACAACATGTATTTAATGTGGAAAAAATGTCCCAAGGTACTTTGCAAGCACATCATCAAATAATATTTGATGCTGCGCAAGATATGGAAAGCGAAGTACAAACCTGAAAAAGTTTGGCACAAGGTAGGTTGAGAGAGGCTTCTTGGAGGGGGAAAGAGATCCAGGGCTGCAGGGCCTTGCAGATGAAGTCACAACTTTGAAATGTGGAGCAATAAATAATGGGTGTTAACAAAAGGCAAGAATTGAGTGACAATGATAGAGCTGGAGAAGAAATGTTGAGGGGGATTTGGAAGAAAAATGAAAAAAATTACAATTTGAGACAAGCTTATGTGTGGGTAATATAAGCAGGACTTGGTGCAAGTTAAGATGTGAACAGCTGAGTTTTATATAACCTCTGGTTGGGGGGGATTTAACAAGGAAGATTAGCCAAGAATGTGTTGGAATAAAAAGGGAAAAAGTTATTGATAGGATCTTGGCAGCAGATGAGTTGAGGTGGGATGAAGCCAGGTAAATTTACATAGGTGGTGATAATTAGTCATGTGACTGTTAGGATGGAGCAGTTCAGTTCTAGATGGATGCCAAGTAAAGGAATGGTGTGGGGTGGGGTTTGTAACAGGAGCCAGAGGATAAATGTTCTTTTTTTCCTCCCATTTTTCCATAATAACCTGTATAAGTTGGTCATCAGCATACAGTCATGTTGAATCCAATATACTTGCTCCCTAGCGAAAGCAAGAGCGGAATATGTGATATGGATCCAGATGAGGCAAGATCAAATTTAAAGCAGATAATTAAAAATGATCAACATGTGAAATGGAATTCCCAGCTAGAATAAAGGTGGCATTGACAATGGAATGGAATGACAATGGGTAAGAGATGATGGGATCATACAAAGGGAATGCTGGTTGCTTCTGGATGGATGTAATATGGACCGAATTCTTCCGTGGATAATTATATTGCAAGTATTATTCATGATCTCTTGAGCAGTTAATGGCTTTGGTTACATAAATATGAAAATGTGTCTTTTGACATGTATACTAAATTTTCATGTGGAATCACATACTTAATATCTTCTTAAGATTTCTCAGTTAAATTTTCTGGCAGGTCAAGAAATGTGTGCGTGCTACAAAGGAGTTGGGTTGGTACAAATATTGGCAGCAGACCAAAGTGTCTTTCTTGGTCTTTTTTTAAAAAAAAAACTAAGCTATTTAGCTCTAACAGATACTGTTGATTGAAAGTAGGAGAAATGTTGAATTATTGCAAAAAGCAGAGAACATGATATCGGATAGCCAAGTAAACTATTGAAACATAGACTCCTGAAAAATTGCAATAGTAAAGAAAGTAATGACTCTAAAGAGTGATAAATCCCCTGGACCAGATGGCTTCCTTTTAAAGAAGCAGGTGAAAGAATTGAAAATCTCTTATTTCACGATTATATCTTTTTGGATTGGATTAGTGTGCATGTCACTCTACTCTGAGAGGTACATGTTACAGTGGTGTGTGGAGGAAAGTTAAGTATTATAAGCCAGCATTTTAAGGAAATTGCTGAAGTCTATAAGGATAGAGATCCTGAATATAATGAAAATTTTTAGCTGGGCAGGGAGAATTATAAATTTCAAGTCAGTCGTACGGCACCCAACTGGTCCACGCCGACCAGGTTTCCCATCTAAGCTAGTCTCATTTAGCACGTATTCCTCTAAACCTTTCCTATCCATGTGCCTGTCCAAGACCCTTTTAAATGTTAATAAGTGGATGAGTCACACTGACAAAACAGTTTTATTTTGAGAAGACGATGAAGGTAGTAGACAGGTGAGTGTCTTTGGGAGTTTAGTTAAATGGACTTTCAGAAGACATTTGTGAAATTCTCTCATAACAGCTGGCTAAAGTCAAGGCCCAAGGGATTAGAAGCTAATTATTGACCTTTTTTAAAAGAAAAATTGGCTGTGGAAACTGAGGATAATGTTAAGGACATCTGATTACATAGAGACAAACTAGTTTCTTTGGCTGGAAAATCTAGGAATGAGATGGTGTCCTTTATAACAAAAAAAAATTACAATAGACTTCTTAAAAATGAAGAAACACCAAAATAACAAAGGGAGGCAGAAATTTGCAAATCTACGGCAAAGAGCTCTGATTTAAATAAATGGCAGAACATCTTATGGTCATAGATAATCAATCTTGATCCTGTGCTTCAATATAACTCCATCATCACATTGTACATGAAAAGCTGATTCAGAAGTATGTTGTGGGGAATATCTAAACCCAGTTTATTTCAGAAATACCCAACCTGTGCACTTAACTGCTCCGGGGCTAAACTTAATGCCTGTTGTTTGAGCAATTTGAATTTATGTTGCTCAACTATATTAACACAATTTAATTGTATTCTCCTGACCTTGCCCAATTGGACATACAAATGGCTGTCTATGTCAACAGGTTATGAATAAATGAATCTTTTGCCCTCAACAACCAATTTTCAAGACTGACTGCCTAATGATAACTATAATGGGCCCTTGTGCAACCCTAAAAATAAAGGAAACCCATTTTGTTCATTAATTTTGATGAATTTGAAAACAACAAATATGTAAAATCTCTGCTTAAGGGCCCAAGGATTTGGATCAATAAGTATCCAGCACGTAATATAAATAAAACTTCCTGGGTGTTTTATTTACAAGCAGTTTTTCTGAGTGGTTGAGATCAGGAATGTAGAAGGTCTAGGTGAACCAGAAATTAAGAGAAACCAGTAAGAACAGAAATATATAATCTGTGCCCTTTACCTGCGCTGGGGCCATTAACACAATTAATTGTACCCTCCTTTTCTAGGTGAACTGTTTGTATCAGAACATTTTTCATCTCCCCACCAGCACAGCATAACCTGCTGAGCATTTCCTCCAGCTCTGCATTATCTCTAACTTCCCTTATTAACCTATCAACTAAATGACTTCATCTACAGCTTACTTGCAAGTCAGCCCTGGCCTCCTCTTGGAGATATTTCTTTTGTCCTATCCCTTTTCCCCCACCCTCACTACAACTTAAAACTAAACTCCCAGTTCTGACAGAGTTGACCTTGGATATTAAACCATTTTCTCTTTCCATAGATGCTACCTGACTTGTTGAGTACTCCAGGCATTTTCATTTTAATTAAAAAGTCAAAAAATGCTGGAAGTAACAGATCTGTCTCACTTGGTGCTTAATGCAAAGGTGCTCATTTGGAGAAGGCAGTGTAGTTTGTATGTAGAGGTGAGGCCAGGCAAAAGATATAAGCAAGTAGCCTAAAGGTTCTGAGCTGGATAAAATAGAAGTCAAGATTTGGGTTGAGAAAGTTTTCGGTAGTGGGATTAGTCTGTGATACCCAATTGAAAGAAAAGGGTTTAACAGATACCAAAGCAATAGATTGATCTTGTAGACAGAATAAGGATGATATGTCACTTTTAGATGAATGGGGTTTGAGGGTGAGGACCTGTAGCCAAAGAGCCTGGGTTACCTACCCTGACATTGAACTTCAACAACATGACTGAATCTCTGCAGCTACATTTTGGGGTTCCCATTTATTCTTAATTGGACGAGTCCTGTAAATACTTTGGTTGCAAGAGGAAGTCAGTGAATGAGTATTTTGTGGTGAGGTGCCCCACTCTCCCCCACTGCCCCTAGCCCTACCCTGGGCACTTCCACCTGCCTTCAAGGGTTTTGCATGATTTATGTGGTTTGAGTATGGTAAACTAATATCCACTTATTGAAATGAGTACATTTTCAACGACACTGAGTAAACTCATCATCATCCAGGATAAGGGACCTTGTATGATATCCACCTGATTCATCACCTAGTTACTCACACTCATTACTGGTTCACTGTGTTTCCAGTGTGTACCATCTTGCAAATGCCAAAACTATCCTAACAGCATTTTTTTGAATCTCTGAATTTTACTATCAAAAGCATAATGGCACCAGCCCAATGGAGCACCACAAGCTCCCGATTCTCTTCGAATCATGCACAGTCTTGATTTTAAAATACATTGCTCTACCAAATTCTGGAATGCCTTACCCAGCAGCAGTGGTGTGTCATCTGCTGAAGCACTCCAAGCTCCCCTCTGGTTTCTTGAGGCCAGTTAGGAATTGGCAATAAATGCTGGTCTTGCCAGCAAAGACCACATTCCATAAAAAAATATAATAAAAGCATTCCCCATTTTAAGCTCTTGCATCTGGTCTCCATCTAAAACCAAGGCTTTGACTTTGCTGTAAATACCTATAAAATTAGTATTGGAGCAAAGTAGGGTGATCTATGTGCCTGTTCTGCAGGGACAATGTACAGGTGAGGTATTGTATCCTTGGGTTAACAATGTCCCTAGGAGAACTGTGGTTCACAACGTGCTCCCAACAGTTGAGCAGATCTCTGGGTGAGCCCATGTCGATCAGAGCCAGGTCTGGCACCTGAACTATTGCTGTCCGTATATTTCACTGCAGCTTGAAACACATTCCCTCCATGTTGTCTGTCATCCTTATTACCTTTCTACTTGATATGGGAGGTCAGAGAGATGGAAGGCAAGATCGAAAAAACAAGGGCAGGTGATCGGTGGGGTGAAGGAGATTGATGTGGTGAATAAAGGATGAGAGAGTGTGCAGTGAACTTGTTAGGATTGACTCAGACCTTACAACTAACGTTCATTGGGCCAATGTGGCCAATACCACTCGAGACCCAGTGGCACGTGACGGTGTGCTGGCTAACCTGATCAACATTGCCCTACTTAGTTCGTGGCTGAATATTCTTCAATGCCGCAATGCTTTGGTGGTTTGTGTGTTAAAATACGAGCTGAAAAACCAAGATTGTTGCACAATGCAATCTACAATTTCCCTCCTGGCTATT
Organism: Rhina ancylostomus; assembly: GCA_030265395.1. Taxonomy (NCBI): domain Eukaryota; kingdom Metazoa; phylum Chordata; class Chondrichthyes; order Rhinopristiformes; family Rhinidae; genus Rhina; species Rhina ancylostomus. The sequence goes on along the minus strand of JARFYF010000063.1, from coordinate 49,045,019 downwards.
TTGTTTTTTTTCCAGTACATCTCTTGCTTCAGTTTCTGCTTCAAGGCAGCCCCTTGGGATCGAGGATGACTTATTCTGAATCATTTCAGGATGCTGAGGTGCCTGGTGAGGCCAATGTGTGAACCACAGAGTCTGCCGTAGGGAGTGCCTGATTGGACAGGCAGGTGAGAAGTTTGGGGCTGATGCACTCCTTTCAGTGTTATGCTGAGCATCTCTATTGTCCCAATACATTCTGTGCACTGCAAGGGGCCTTTTGATTCTCAATGCCATCCCAAATGTTCTGTCTCCATTTTTGACTGATCAGGGGCCAGGGATTCCAACAAATACGTGGTATTGCTATTTTTTTTAAAGGAGGCTTAGGGAACATGGTTGAATTGTTTCTTCTATCCTGACAAACTCTCAGCATGACTGAGCTCAGAGTAGTGTCTGTTTTAGGAGTAAAGTATTGGGCATGCAAATGATGAGGCTTGCTCAATGGAATGGACTGGAAGTAATTAGGGCTTCCATGAGGATGCTGGTCCCGGGGGAAAAGATACTGACATTGGTTTCCTTGTCCCACCAATGGATTTTGAGGAGATAATGTTGGTGGTACCTCTCTGGTGCTTTGTATTGACTGCTGTTGGTTGTCCACCTCTCAGAAACACAGAAGAGGGCAGGGATGACCATGCATGGCAGATGGTGAGTTTTGTGCTGGAATTGAGGTCCTGTATTTTTTTTCCACTCAGATGTTTAAAGGCTCTGTTGGAATATGGATGGTGCTCCATGTTTTCCAGAGTTGGACTGATAGTGCAGAATCAAGGTGTGGGAGAAGGGGGATGGTGCAGTGGTGTGGTGGGTGGTTGTGGACTTTTTTTTCCTTCCTGTGGATGTTCATCCTTATACACTACAATGAATTTTTCCAGTTTTTCCATTTTCTCCTTTGTTCTTCCGTCTACTGGCATAGCAGAAATGGAGAAGTTAGTAATACTGATGACCAGAATATGTCAGATTGGTTTCTTGTTGAATGCATCATTCTCTTGAGTGATTGAGATCATCAGATACTGATGCTGCTTCATATTAGCAAGTGGGAAGCATAAGGAGATGCAGAATGCAACTGATAGTGACATCCCAATTTTTGTACTTGACTTTTTCATCTGGTAAGAATCTGCAGAGACAATACTTGAGCCTTTGTCACTTTCACCCTTTCCTGAAAAAGAAGATCGAGATTAGTGGGGGGGATATCCAGAAGACATATGATTGCACCAAAATGTCTTGAAGCTAATTTTTGAGATCTGAATCTGACCAATAATGAGATCCACTGAAACTCATATTGGTAAAATGGGGCGCATGTTGGAATCAGTGCAACATATTGACTCAATATTTAAGGCTCAAACTGTATCATGAATTGAACACGAGTAGCTTAAGAGCATGATTTAAGATGTGCGATGAAGGCAGAAGTTCAAACATTGTAAGTAAACTTAGTTTAAAAAAAAGAAATAGTTTTTCCTATTTGAAACTTTTATGCAAAAGCATTACAACGCATACTGTTAGAAATACTTTTTCAGGGCCAGATATTTTGCGAGCTTAAGAATCCCTTTAAAATGCATTCAGACCTAATAGAACAAAATTTTCAATTTTCAGGCCATTTTACAGTGGGACTGGTTCCTAAATATCTTAAATTAGTATTGGTTTATGTGACTTCTCTTGATTTTGGTGTAAATGGTTGTAAACGATGTTGTCTGTGGAGGAGTGCTGAGTTATTGACAGCAACTTCTGAAGTTTGGCATCAAAATTACTCTCAATGAAACCCCGAAGATGCTGTCAGTATGATAGACTTACTATGAGCATGGTCATTACCACTATAAAATGCTGACAATTAACAAATATTAAAGAAAAAACAGGAGGAAGGCAACAACAAAAATCCATGCAAAGAAATGACCGATGAAATGTTCAAAATTAATTAGGGAAATGAAGTAGCTGAATGAATCGGGTGAAATGGGAGGAAGAATGATGTGAAGAAAGCAGGCAACATCTCTGAGTAGCCTAAGTGGTGGTGGGTAAGGAGGAAGATTCACCAGCATGTTGCCTGGATTGGAGGTTGGGCAAATTTGAATTATTTTCTGTGGAGAAAATAATCTTAGGTTGCTGAGGGGCAACCTAATAGAAGTATGTAAAATTACGAGAGGCAGAGATAGGGTAGCTAATCAAAGTCTTTTTCCCAGTATGGAAATGTCAAATGCAAAAGGGCATAGCTTTAAGATGAGGGGGAAAGTACGAGGCAAGTTTTTTATCCTCGCCACCCAGAGGGGTAGGTGCCTGGAACACGCTGCTGGCGAAGTGTTGGAAACAGATACGATAGCAAAAGTTAAGGGGCATTTAGATAAACGTGAACAGGCAGGCAACAGAGAGATATGGGCCATGTGGAGGCAGATGAGATTAGATTGGATTGACATCATGGTTGGCACAGACATTGTGGGCTGAAGGGTCTGTTCCTATGTGGTTCTATGTAATTATGTGTTGACTGCCTATTAACATCACTGTCTGAATCAGGAGTCAATTACACGTTCCCAAAACCTGTCATATGCACAGATCCATTTGTTTTGTATTCCATGTAATGACCAGGTTTCAGACAGAATACTTATTGCATAAGCACATAAAAATAGCATCAGCAATATCCGCAGCAGGATCTCTCACTCCAAATGTCCAAGCTCTCAATTTTGAATGCACTTGCTCTGATTTTTGTTCTGTGCAATCTTTCAAGCTGGCTGAAATGAAGTTGAGTTTTCCAGTACAGCATGTCCAGAAAAGAGCACTTCCACATTGCAAGTGTTGTTATGAAAATATTTAAATCACAGTTCTTGAGATATATCCATAAGTGAAAGCAAAATGAAGCACCTACATTATATATTTAGGGAACTATACACTCTTAACACATTTTGGTATTTGATTTTGGAAAGGTTACCTTTTGAATTGCATGAGCAAATTTCAAAATTCTCTCATTCCACTTTAGTTTTGAATGAGTCCTCTATATCTTTACTCAATCTTTTTGCTGAAGGATATTACTAAATTCATATTTTACTCAAAAATAGGAAACATTATTCCAACGGCAAATTATTGAATTAGATTGGGCTGGTGATTTTTAGTATTGGATTTAATTTTACTTTGTTTTGTTTATCAAATCTTCTTGTATCAAAATAAAATCCAGAAGTATTGAGTTCAGGATTAGAAATTTCTCAATTTATTTTCCAGTGCAGAAAATGTATCAACATGCAAAATTGATTATCACATTTTGAAAGATGCAGAGGAGCAATCAAATGAATGGAAGCATGTTCTTCTGTGGTATAAATACCAGGTAATACTATAAGATATAAACAATATTAATGAGATAGAAATATCCTGCCTTAAGCTTTATCAAGAATGTGTCTTGAATTACTAACACTAATTTAAACGTTATGAAGAGGAAGCATTTTCCAATTTTCTATCTAACATATCCTGTTGGTTTTGATGACCATATTTATTTTGTGTATATTTTGCTGTATTGTTTAGTGTACAAGAGAGATCAGCTTGTGATAAACATGTATCGAAAAGGAAAGTGTAAAAATGGTATAACTTGGGCTAGAGAGTCTAACATTCACTTTTGACCCAGAAAGTCCATGAGTTTAAGGACATTTGGGAACAACCTAAATGTAAACTTATGTCCATCACTGATATGAGCAGAGCAGATTTTCAAGGAAAGCTGTTAATATGCTTTCCAAAGAGCCATAACACAAGCCAATTATATGGTATCACTGGAGGGACCTTGTTTAATGTCTTAAAAATAATAATTTAAAACTATTATTAAAATATTCCTGTCATAATAAGTACACCTACTTAAAATACCTGCAAAGAGGGTTTTTGGTTGATTTTTGGAATTATAGATTTATATTTGTTGTTTTATCCACAATTTGAAACCAATTGTTTAATTTTGACCAGCAAAAGTGAAAACCATGAAAATTGAAAGTCTTCGAGTATTAATTCTTGATGAAGATCACAAGATAAGGGAACAGAAGTAGGCCATTCGGCCCATTGAGTCTGCTCCATGGAAATGGAAATGAGAAGGGAGAAGTGGGGGAGGGGGAGAAGAGGAAAAAAAAATTTAACCCCAGTTTCCTGCCTTATCCCCATAACCCTTGATACCTTGACTAACTAGATATGTCTATCTCCTCTTTAAATGTCCCCAATGATCTAGCCTCCACTGCTGTACGTGGCAAGGAATTCCATAAACTTACTACCCTCTGGCTGAAAAAATTTCTCCTCATCTCTGTTCTAAACCTATACCCTCTAATTCTAAGATTGTGCCCTCTGGTCCTGGAAAGACTGAACATACTCTTTGTATGGAAGCACAGTTTTTGTTTAAGAATTCTGAACTGGCTTGATAGGATAGAAGAAGAGACTGTTTCTGCCTGAAGTGAATTTTAAAATTTGAGGTCAAAGATATAACATGATCACTCACAAACCTTATGAGAAATACAGGAGGAAATTCCTTACACAGAAAGAGGAGTGATTGGGATGTGGAACTAGCTACCAGCTGCAGGTACTAAATCAAACAGCACTAATGGATTTAAGGGAATGCTCAAGAAAAATGTGTACAAGGAAGGAGCAGCAGGATTTGTTGATTGACTTAGATGAAGTCAGATGGGAGGAGGCTTAAGTGGCGCACTTGGGTTGAGTGGCCTGTTTCAATGCTGTAATATTGTACCATTAAGGATCTGTGGACCTGCACGCCAAGGGTCCTCTGTTCTTTTGCACTTCAGCTTGCTCCATTTATTGCATATTGCCTTGCCTTGTTGAACCTCACCAAACACACCACCTGAAATGTTACTGGATTAAATAGCATCTGCTAATTTTCTGCCATCTGACCAGGCCATCCATATCTTTGTGCAGTCTAAATATTTCCTCCTCAGTGTCAGCCACACAGCCAATTCTTGCATCTAAATTATTTAGGTATGCAGTTTTCTGAAGGAAACTTTTTAAGTGGTTGGATCACCACAATTTTATGCAACTAAAACTGTACATCAATACTGTGAATCATAAATTGCTGCCAATTCGCTGCCCTTCAACAGAGTGGCAATGGATTGAGCTGAACTAGTGTTTGTGTTGTCTTGGACTTAAGTGCATGCTCACTCAAATGCAGAAGTCCAAGGCAAGTTTGGGGTTGGTTGTTGGTGCATCTGAGCTCTTGCTTCACAGTTGGGCTCACTGATGGAGCACTGAGGCGCTGATGCGGCCACCTTCAGCTTCATGTCGGGGCTGGCCTGACATAAAATGGCCACTCCGTTCATCTGAATGGACCTGTAGATCACATGATCATAAAAGAAATTCATATGGCCATTCTGTGCATTGTGCCAATGCTGTTCACACAGGGGCTACCCAGTGTCATCTCACCTTCCAACACTATCTCTATAGCCTTGGTTCTTCAAATATACTCCCATCACTGTTTAAATGTGATGAGGCTTTTTGCCTCCTGCCCTCTCAGGCGGTGAGTTCCAGGCCCACATCTCCGTCTGGTGGAAATCTTTTCTCCCTATCTGCCCTTTCATCTTTCCACCAATTTAAACAATGTTAAAATTGTTTAACATCGTGGCCCTGGTTTGCAAATGGGTCCCTCCGATGTATTCTGTCTGGGTGTATAACTTTTCAGACCTCAGTAAAGTTTCCCATCAACCTACCCTGTTCCAAAGAAAACAGCGCGAGGTTGTTCATAGGTAAAATTTTCCAGTTGCGACCATATCCCCAAGTCTCCTGCATCCTCTCCTCATGCAATCGCGCCTTTCCTGTGATGTGGTGACCAGAAGTGCACGCAGTACTTGAGCTGTGGATGAACCAATGTAGTATACAGCTCCAGTATAACCTCCCTAATCTTGCGTTTTGCATTGCAACTAATTCAGTAAAGCTCCCCTGTGCCTTTTTAATGACATCTTTGACCTGTTACTTTGAAGGATCTATGGACATGGAGTACAAGGTTCCTTTGTTCCTTCATGCTGCTCAGTTTTCTCCTATTTATTGTGTATTCCCTTGCCTTGTTGCACCTTCCCAAATATTTTCCCTCGCACTTCTCTGGATTAAATTCCATTTGCCACTCTCAACCATCTATAGCTTCCTGCAGTCTAATGCTTTCCTCCTCACTGTTAGCCACACAGCCCGATTTTGTATCATCTGCAAACTTTTCTCTCAGAGCTGATATCTGAACCCAAATAGTTAATATACAACAAAGTCCAAACTATGGAGTACTGAGTGCTCCATAGGGAACTGCCTTCAAGTTGCAAAAACACCATCAGCCATAATCTTTTGCTTCTTGCCACCGATCCAAATTGAATCCCATGTGCAGTGTATATAAATGTAAGACTGCTGTTAAGAATTGAATATACCACATGACATTGCTTTGATGCAATGTTGTTACCAGACATTTCTATTTAATTGAGAGCTAACTCCTTTCATAATGAATGCTCTGTTGTATCTCTTAATTGTTTAAACAAGCAACAATAGAGAAGCATCTAGACCATGGGCTTTCACTTTATTGATCATCCTTCTGGTATGACCTTGTCAAAAGCCTTCCTTAAATCCACAAGGGCATCATCAAAGCTACTGCCTCATCGAACTTTGGAAAAAGATAAATATCTGAATTATTATACTTCATTTTACATTAATGTTTTTAAATAATTTGTTAGCATCTTAAGGTAATTTTAATTTTTAATAATCTTTAAATATGACTTAAAAATGATTCAATTTGAATCATTTTTAAATGTCTCTATTAGAGATGATTGAAAATCATTCCATAACCTTTGCATCAGTGAACTCTGGATAGGCTGTCAGGGCGTTCTGGGCAGGGTGGGGGTTGGGGAGCATGGGTTCAGGCCTGAGGCTTATTCACCTCTCGAATCCCTTGGTTAACATCATTTGCAGCTCCATATGTTTGTATGTATGCAGAAAAGCAAACAGACTGCTTTTAACAATGTAAGGATGGTATCAATTTTCTTAAAGGTGTTTGTTTAAATAAAGCCCTTGGATATTTCAAAATCCAAATCCTGAAAGCTAAAGCCCCATTACTAGTCTTACTGTCTCATCTCCATTTATATTGGAACTTGTGCACATTGATGTGGATAACCAGAAGAGCTCTGCTACGGAAACAACTTTAACCTTTGCACAGCCTATAATCCATGAACCCGTGTGTAATACCAAGTATATTTGGTGACGTGATCTTAAATCACTTACTTGCATTATCTTAGAGTAATATCATATTGTAGTTATCCTAGTCTAAACTATTCCACTGGTCCAATAATTTTAACTTATATTCATGGGTTAACTGAGTTCACTTAGGACAATCAATGCTACTTACATGAATTAATGTAAATCAATGACGGGAATGATTTTCACAAGTAATTGTCTTTGAGCAGAGAACATCACACTGAAGATGATTGAGTTTGCAAAATTAATGCAGAGAAATTGGTGTCTGATGTATCCTAATCTGTTATAGGACATTTTTCTGAAATTAGTAAAAATTGAACCAAATACATCTTAATCAGAAAAACGAAGGTTTCTCATTAATTGATACAGTAGATTTTCTCCTCATTTGCTTTATTTGATGATCAGGAGAACACAGTATTTAAGCACTAATGTATTTGAAGCTTGCCGTTTTACAATCCCAGTGTGGTTCTTTCTATTATCTGAAGTGGGTAGTAGCTATGTTATTTAAATCTGGTGCTGGAAACTTCAAACATGCTATTTTCCTTGAAATAGAACTATTGTAATGCATCTTCACAGTGTTTTGTTAAAGACCTTTAAAATATTGTGGAATAGTAAAAGAGTCCATAATAATCAAGATGGTATATATATCAGAAGACTTTCCACATGGAAAATGTTGGCAAAGGGCTAAGGTGAATTGTATCGTAAAATCATTTGATATACAAATATCATCCAGTTCATTTATGACAATAGGTTGATTCTTTGATTAGGTTCTTGCATACAGATTTTTATAGTGAGAGTTCACTGTGTGCAATGCATATGATTTGTGCTCATCATCATCAGCCCTGTACCTTGTGTTGCCCTGACGCATGCAAATATTGTGCCATAATGCACCGAATTGAGATTATCTCTCTGTTGCAAGGGGAGGGCTAAATTAAAGCTTGCAGTTTCTGTCATGAATAGTTAAAGGCTAGGATGACTGCTCAAGATATTTAAACTGAAGTCCACGAACCAGACGGTGAAAGCTACTAGTGATAATTTGTGTAAGTAAGCTGGAAACTTTATAACATAGGGATAGATCATCACACTATCACCTTCTAATTTCAGGGTTACTTGGCAATAACAACTCAGACAGGAAGCATTTTGGCACCTCAGGGTTTGCTGAAGCCTGACATGTATCAACAAAGCTGGACAGTAATGAAAACCTTGGTATAATTATAAGGCAGCATTTCCCAATGGAGTGTGGAGCAGAGGCGTAAACCTAACCTGTTGCATTGCTTATGTGCATATAACGAAAGATTTCATAGAATGGTCTCTCCAGTTCAGCTCCAGTGCTGTTTTCCAGCAACTTGGTCAGTATTTAGCGAATGGGTGATGATTTTCACATTAAAGAGCTAACCATTGAAAATTTGAGCTGGGCATTGAAAAGAAGTTGCAAGGTTTATTATTTTCTTTAGATTTCTTTGATCAGGTTTTTGAATGGAGACAAAATTAACTTTTCCACCAAGCAGTCTGTAATAAACCAAAGATTAGGGATGAGACGATAATGTTATTCAACAGTGATCATGCACTAGCAGTGTGAGATGGCTCTTACATTAATGGAGTCTGTATGAGACGACCCTTTGTATTAATGCAATCTGTGCAAGACTGCCCTTGTATCACTGGAGTCAGCATCAACGGATGAGCAGTCAACTTCTTCCTCTAGCAATTAACCAACTTATTGATCAAACATGACTGCCCATCAACAATCCATAAAATTGTATCATTCCATATCACAAGCTAAATATAAACCTACATTTTAATGACATCCTTCACTTCCTTGGGTCATTACCAAGCATTTTGCCATTTGATAATGACCAAACTACCTATTCTTGTGATGTTAAATGAGGGATGAATAGAGACCAAAGCACCAGGGATAACTTCTCTGTTCCTCTTCACATCCGTGCTATGGAGATTTCACATCACCTGAATGGACTGGTAGAACTTCAATCTAAACATGGGCAGGTGCGGTATTGTAGCGGTTAGCATAACGCTTTTACAGCGCCAGTGACCCGGGTTCAATTCCGGCTGCTGTCTGTAAGGAGTTTGTACGTTCTCCCTGTGTCTGCGTGGGTTTCCTCCTGGTGCTCCGGTTTCCTCCAACATTCCCAGGACGTACAGGTTAGGAAGCTGTGGGCATGCTATGTTAGTGCCAGAAGCGTGGCGACACTTGCGGGCTGCTCCCAGAACACACTGTGCAAAAGGTGTTTTTCATTTTGTGTTTCAATGTACGTGTGATTAATAAAGAAATCTTATAAATCATTCAGTGGTTCAAGCACTAGTGCAAAATATAAAACTGCAGATGATACCCGACTTATAAATAGTTAACTTTTATCAATGTAATAAATACCTGTCTGAAACAGCAGGGCGATTCCTGATATAATCCATATGATTCTCACATCTGTCATAAAAAGCCAACAATCCAATTTGGCAACAACATGTGGAATAAACTTTTTATTGCAATCGAGGAGTCCTAGAACAATGGAAACTACAGCAAAGCCTACCCAAAATAGAAAAATCTACCAGGCTACACAAAAAGTTGACTGAAAAATTAACTCTTGATTTTCTCCACAGATGCTGAGTCCAACTTGCTGGGCACTTCTAGAATTGTTTGAAAGAGTCTCATTCCTAAGCCCAGCCTAGATTTGAATGATGCTTCTGTATCCATATTGGCACATAATCAAGGACCCCACCCACACTGGACATTCCCTCTCCTCCCACTCCCATCGGGCAGTAGATACAAACGCCTGAAAGCACATACAACCAGGCTCAAGGACAGCTTCTATCCGCTGTTATAAGACTATTGAACGGTTCCCATGTACGATAAGATGGACTCTTGACCTCACAACCTACCTTGTTATTGTCTACACACCTTATTGTCTACCTGCACGGCACTTTCTCTGCACTGTAACATTTTATTGTGCACTCTGTTATTGTTTTTACCTTGTAGTACCTCAATCCATGTTATGATGAATTGATCTGTATGGACGATACGCTAGACAAGTTTTTCCACTATATCTTGGTACACGTTACAATAATAAACCAATTTACCAATTTACTTGCAGCTCTCTGACATTGCTTAACTGGGCACAAGAGAGGGTGTGTTGATGACCCTGTATCTCAATGTCTGTCTGTCTCTCTCAATGCAGATGTTTGTATTTCTGTTTTATTATTACCGCCATTGTGATCAAAAGTAGGTTAAGCTCTACTTTGTTTGCTGCTTTAAGTGATAGGAGCATTCTCACACACTTATCCTCTCCCAATGAAATTATCATTCACCACATCTTGTGGAGCCCAGGTACAAAAGTGCTGCCCACCCTCTATAGCAATCACCCCTCTCCCAGTCCAACCATCAGAGTCGTAGAGCAACAATTTTACAGCAGTGAACCTCTGCTGCAAGGCTATTGAACCCATTTGCGGGTATAGATGTTTACCAGCAGGCTGATAAACCCACTTCCAAAGAGCTGTGAGACCAATTGTCAGAGATCCCAATTCAGCAACACTCAGCCTTCCTGACTTACTATCACAGGGTCTCCAGCCTCTTATCTTCTGCAGTGTCTTGGAAAATGATGCAAAGAGGAACCTTTCTGTTTCACCATTTTCTGTTCAATAATCATCATCGACTAATCAATAAACAATCAACAGGAGGAACTCAGCGGGTCAAACAGCATCTGCGGGAGGAAAGGAATTGTCAATGTTTTGGGTTGAAACCTGCATCAGCTCCTGCATAAACAACCAAGGGAGCGTACTACCTCACAGACTACCCACCTAGTCAGGCACCTCCTGCCCTGTCTGTGGAAGAGTCTGTAGCTGTTCCCACAGTGGCCTTAATGGTCACCCCAGAAATGGAGGGGAAGCAAATCATCCCCAATGCTGAGGGGCTGCCTCAGAAGAAAATGATTTGGGTGGCTTGACTGTATCACCAGGAAATAAGGGTGAGAATTGATCTAAACACTGCTAAAGGATTTGCATCTGAGGATCCAAGTCTTTCGAAAGTTGCATTCACAGATACCTGCAAGAGGCTAGTTAGCTCATGGCAGAGTTTCAACAGTAGAATCCAAACAAGTCAGGTTGTTTGATGGAGACACAAGAAATTCTGCAGATGCTGGAAATTTGTCTAGTTTTATTGTTTACATTTTCCAATCTCAAATTTTAATTTTAAACAGCCCACATAGTTCTGATCTCTTGTTGTTGCATTTAATTGTGTAAACATTTAGAGAACATTGGGTTCTTGTGTGGCATTAAACACCTTCTTAAGTAACTGCTGCTTCAGGCATTAGCACATTGCCCCCGAACAGCTGCACATTTTTATCTCACTGCTCCTCTCCTTCATTTTATGTTTACTATAAAGTTAAATCCCCTTTGATGTCACCCAGACAAACCTATTAATCACCCTGCTATGGAGGCTGCTCTACACTCATACGTCCATCCTCCCCCAGCTGCCTTCTTTGTACCAATCCCTTTACTTGGCTCCGCGTCCTTGAGCTAACTCTGAGGGTGCCTCACAAGCTGGAGACCTTCCACAATTGGGGCCTGCAAAAGATGCTGGGAAATTCCTGGCCAAGAAACACTTAAGCCAAGGGCTCAGGGAGAGAAACCAAAAAAAACCTATTGTCCAAGTGGTGAAGAGGAGGAGATGGAAAACTATTGGGTGATAGTGGAAGAGTCGTGAACAAGGAGACATCGCTGCAATGTAATGTCATTTAAAACTGAGGCCTGTCAAAATGTCTTCTCTCAGATGGGTTGTGAA
>JARFYF010000063.1:49016490-49026521 GCA_030265395.1 Rhina ancylostomus | reverse complement strand
TTCTTGATGGTTATGGTTCCAAGGGAGCCTTTTCTAAGTGGCTGTTTTTTTACCTCTTAAAGCTAAGAGATGTTGATAGGCTATTTAACCCTGGAAGGCATCTCCACTGATCTAATTCTCTTTTTACATGCACCCTTTGCAAGTGGAGTTGTGTGTTCTGACAGGGCAAACAACTCAGGCAACTATTCTGTCCTTGGTCAGATGTACTGAGGGCAACTGTAGCACCGTTGTTGATGTGATCAGTTAACTCAGTACAGACTATGGATGGAGCCTCAAGCAGTGTGCCTTTTACCTACTTGACAGCACGTAGCTATTGGAACCAAGCTTGTAGAGAATCATTTAGGGAGTTCCTGTGCCTGCTACTGTACGGAGCAGTGAATCGCCACCTAATTCACTGTGTCAGGAGGTCTGCTCTCTAGTGAAATCCATTTGTTCTTTTGGCTGAGAAAGGAACTCACCAACTGCATGCATTCTTGTACAGAAATTTGCATTAACATTTTCTCAAAGAATTGGGATCACTATTGTTTTAGGAATAGCTGACGATGGTGAAGGGCTCTCACAGATGTTGTCCCAGTCTAGTAGTTTTTACTTGAAAAGCCATGAGCTGTTTAGTTGCACTTGGAATACATATTCCTTTGTATTTTTCCCGTGGGTCAACCCTGATATTCCAGAAAATATATTCTGCAGGAGTGATGCTGGGCTCAACCATTCACTAACCACATGTTGTTTCATGCTTCATTTTTTTAAGTCACTGTTCCAAAGTAATACATTCACCAGGGATTTCAAACCTCTCTTTTTATTTCTGAACACCTGAATTGAGTAAAATGTTCAAAGAGCTTCACGAGCTTATTTTAGACATACAGCTTGTATTTATTTACATTTTAATTGACGATAATAGCTGTTTGTAGGGCCGTAAAATGGCACTATTATAATTTAAAATGAGTAATGATAATAGACAGAATTTCAAATGTAAAACAGGTCTGCACCACCCCCTTTTCAGAAACTTGTTAAGCAACTGTACTGAATGAAAAGAATGAAATGGAAAACCCTTTGGAAAATAAATGATCCCTTTTTAGCAATTCAGAAATGCATTTACAATATTAAAAGCTGAATAAAAATGTTAATGTAACCTTTTAAAATGCACTTCACTCACTTGCTCTAAATGATATTTAATACATAAATCATTGGCATAGAAATGATTTGCCTCCGTATTCTAAGTTTTTTGTAGGTTCGACTTGTCCAATATCTCTAGGCTGGTGAAAGTGTGAAAATGATTGCAGAAAAGTTCCACAATATAAACCTTCATTAACACTTTCAAAATCCCAGCTCTGGTTTCATTTCAAGTAATCCTCTGTCATATTTTTAAAATATTGGAGGAATAAATTTAAATTCTGGAGGAATAAAAAATGTATGCATGCCAAACTAGCCTACCTGTGTGTGCTTGTCCTTCCAACAAACTACTGCTGTCAATATTAATGGACAAGTGTATGTATTTGAACAATATTCTGTTGCTAATTCAACACACTTTCAACATGGAGCCAAGTGTAGGAAGTGAGAAATCTAAACTCTGGCAACTTAAAAGATTTGGTTAGAATCAAGCAGTTTGGCACAAACTCTCAGCTAAAATCTATCCTTCCTCTAGGTTTATCCAGACCTGAAGGTAGAACTATCAAAACAAAACCTCATGTGACATGTTCAGACTTCAGGGAAAAGTTTGATTCAGGCTCTAAAAATGCAGTTATAAACGCAACATGTTGTCATGTCTGGATTTCTTTTGTATCATTGCATGCTTAAGCAAATAGAACTATAAACAGAACGTGTTTCTTTAAATGCACTAACTCTCAACTCAACTGCAGCTGTCTGGATACAACAATGTATTAAGAGTCATCGCTTGATACTATTCATTTTTTTTAAGGAACCCTACAGATTAAGCGACGTGGCCTTTAAAAAGCAAATGAAGTGAAATCAATTAAACTATTTAAACTTAAGAAATATATAGAAATGACAATTTATATTAATATTCAATTGCAACATTGTTATAAGATCATTTAATCTCTCATCCACTTATTCATTGAACTTTTTACTGCAAGCTGCACTTTACGTTTCTGATTTGTCCTTGTAATTCCAGTGGATCACTTCTCCAGGTAAGACTGTACACATCTTGGCTCACATTCTGCCTTGTAATGTTGCCTTAATAGAATTGTTTTTGGATGGATTTTATTATATATTCTGAACTGCAGTCTTCCTGTTATCACCTGTCTATACTATTCACATAGAACTTAACACAGTACAATAACTCTTAGCATAATTACATGTTGCTCTTGGAACATCACTGAATACCATGAACAAAGTTGTATCAATCTATACTTTTGTTGCTTCCTAGAGCTGTCCATCCTTGTGTCTTGTTTTCACAATGTCTTCCATCCTGACTCCTGGGTTCCATCCCGGGTGATTTTAACTTCCCAACAATTGACTGAGACTCCCTCAGTGCCAGTGGCTTAGATGGGGCAGAATTTGTTAGGTGCATCAAGAGGGTTTCTTGAAACAATATGTTGATAGTCCAACTGGGGATGGGACCATTCTAGACCTAAGATTGGGAAACGAGTCTGGCCAGGTGATTTGAAGTTTCAGTGGGGGAGCATTTTGGGAATAGTGACCATAATTTTGTAAGTTTTAAAATAGCTATGGATAAGGATAAGACTTGTCCTTGGGTGAAAGTGTGAAATTAGGGGAAAGCAAATTATTACAGTATTAGACAGGAAATGGAGAAAGTAGGTTTGGGGCAGCTGTTTGAGGATAAATCCACATCTGACACCTGGGAATCTTTTGAAGACCAAATGATTTGAATTCAGGACCAACGTGTTCCTGTGTGGATGAAACATAGGAATGGCAAAGTAAGGTAACCTTGGATGACAAGAAACATCGTAACTTTGGTCAAAAAGAGAAAGGAAGCATGTGTAATGTTTCAAAAGCTGAAATCAGACAAGATCCTTGAGGAATATAAAGAAAGCAGGGAAGAACTTGAACAAGAAATTGGGAGGGCTGAAAGGGGCCCTCAAGTGTCCTTAGCAAGTAGAACTAAGGGGAATCCCAAGGCACTTTATATGTGTATCAGGAGCAGAGGGTTCACTCAGGGACAAAGGAAGGGATTTGTGTTTGGAGCTAGAAGTAGTATGTGAAGTCCTGAATGAGTATTTCCCATTGGTATTCACTGAGGAGTAAGCTATGGATGATGGTGCCATTAGGGAGAGTATTTTGATATTCTAGGACATGTCAATATTGGGAAGAAGGAAGTGTTGGGTGTCTTGAAAAACATTAAGCTGGGTAAGTCCGCAGGGCCTGATGAGATCTCTCTCAGAATACTGAGGGAAGCGAGGGAGGAGATTGCTGTGGCCTTGATAGAGAGCTTTGTATCCTCTTTAGCTGAGACACAGTCCCAGAGGACTGGAGAATAGCCAATGTTGTTCTTTTGTTTACAAAAGGCAATGGATACAAACCAGGAAATTATAGGCTGGTGAGCCTTACATCAGTGGTAGGAAAATTACTGGGGAAGATTCTTGGGGACAGGATTTACTCGCGTTTGGAAAAACACAGACTTAATTAGGGATAGTCAGCAAGGCTTTGTGTGGTGGAGGTCCTGTCTCATAAATTTGATTGAGTTTTTTGAGGAGGTGACAAAGATGATTGAAGGTGGGGCAGTGGATGTTGTCTACATGGGCTTCAGTAAAGCATTTAACAAGCTCCATCATGGAGGCTGGTCCAGAAGATTAAGTCACATGGGATCCATGATGAGTTGGTAAATTGGATCCAAAATTGGCTTGATCATAGAAAACAGTGGTAGAGGAGGTTTGTGACCAGTGGTGTTTCACAAGTATCAGTTTTAGGACTTCTGTTGTTTGTAATGTACATATTAATAATTTGTATGGAAATGTAGGTGGTCTCAGGATGTTGTCCGGATTGGAGTGTATAAGGTTTCAGGAGAGGTTGGACAATTTCTTTTCTCCGGAGTGCGGGAGGCTGAGGGGCGACCTGATAGTAATATATAAAATTATGGGAGGCAGATATCGGGTAGATAGTCAGGGTCTTTGTCCAGGGTAGAAATGTCAAATACTAGAGGACTTTAAGGTGAGAGGGGGAAAGTTAAAAGGAGATTTGCAAGGCATTTTTTTTATGTACAGAGAGTGGTGGGTGCCTGCAACACGTTACCAGGGGAGGTGATGGAAGCAGGTACAATAATGTTTAAGAGTCATTTAACCAGACGCATGAATAGAGGGATATGGGCCATCGCAGGCAGGTGGGATTAGTTTAGTTTGGCACCGTGGTCGGTGCAGACATGGTGGGCTGAGGGGCCTGTTCCTATTGCCATACTGTTCCATGTTTCAATGTTTCTCGTAACATCCTTCTGAGGATCCATGGAGCTATGGGACAGGTTCCAAATGCAATGAGACCCTCTGAGTGCATCCAGCTCAATCTGCACTGGATTCATCCCTTCAGCAAGAGTCTTGTGGACTCTGAGCTTGGCCCCAGAACCCAACCATTCTCAGCCTCTCTGGATCACCAATGCCTGGCCCGATTCACGCCGCCTCACTCCTGTACCTCGCCTCAACTGGTTGATTCTCGTGTATTTTGTGAACATTTCATGTGGCACAGCTGCTTTCCTGGAACTTATGTGAACCGGCTCTCTCGCTACTCAAATAGATTGCAGGCACTTCCTCTGAACTGCCTGTCTTTAAGGTTTCTGCATAGACCTGCTGTTCTAAATATACCAAGTTGCTGTCAGTGTGGCATCTTTGACATGGGCTACTCAGAATATGTTGTCCTCCACTGGGCCTGGGCTTGTCACATCTGAGCTGCCTCATCCTGGTCTAATTCTCTGACCAGCTTCTTTCTTTGCTGTGGACATCTGCTTCCAACCCCACTGTCTCCACAGTCACTTGAACTATCACAGTCTTCTGTCTTGATGTTTTGCTCCCAGCATGATGTAACTCCTGCTTCAGTACACGTGCTCAGTCTTCACTCTCTGTTCTCTCTGCAAATTCTCCCTCACAAAGAACGTCTGTGGTATGCTCTTTATATTTCTGAAGGCAAGCACGGTTAAGAATGTTCTCTTTCACCACAGATCCACAGCTGGAGTTCTTGCATTCCCATTCACTGCCAAGTTGCTTCACCACATCCCTTGGTTCTTAGCCACATGACATTACTTCCATTTTCCTCACCTGTGACATGCACACACTTCTGCCCCAAAGCAGAAAGGTCTTATTCTCAACTTTTTGTGCAAACTCAATTCTACTTTACTTCCCAGATCAAACTGCTTCATTCCTGTCAGATGAGCTACCGTTAAATTCCTTTGAAGCTGTACATTCCCACCTGTGGCCCAGCCACCGCACCCATCTCTGTGGATTGACAGTCCCATATCCACCATGCTCTCATCCTGCATTGTAACTTGCCTCTTGCTCCTGAGGCTTCTCACTCTCCCAGTATATTGTANNNTATATTGAAATTTCCCCTTGGAGTGACTGTTCTGTCTTGGTACTGCCCTTGGCTCATTGTGTTTTAGCCATTGAGCCATGGTCCCTATATTTTATAACCCTCATCTGTGCTCTGCAAGCCATCTGAACCATGAATCTGCTAGTGCAGACCCAGTACATCTCAAATTGCATTTGGCTTCCACCATGTTTATTGGCTGTTACCTTCTTAAGAGGGATCTGCACCCCTGTCTAATGTGCCCAACAGCACTTGGAATCTTAAGTGGGTAGCCTAAGGCCAGCTGGCTCCCATAACATCCCCCTGGCTCATTCTTAAACCTTTTGCACTCTTGTAACCAACTGGTTTCCCACCAACCTGTCTGTAGTAATGGCATCACAATCGTCTTCGCTCTCTCCAATTCATTGACAGACACACAAGAAATTCTGCAGATGCTGGAATCTGGTGGAACTCAGTAGTTCCTCAGGAACTCCAATTGCTCCAATTCATTGCATCCGTTAGAATAGCCTTACACACTTTGTGCACACAGAGGGCTTTCATTAATTGCACGGCAGAGCTCACATGAGAAATCGGTTGGACTGGGAACCGTCGTTGTTGAGGTGTATTGGGAAGGTCAGGGCAGGTGGATTAGAGGAATCCCAGGTGGGATGGGGGCCATCACTTTGTAGACTGAGCCAGATATAAGGGAATATGCTCAGATATGGGTTGGAATCGCAAGTTGGGCAGGATCAGGGTTCACAGATCAAGCCTGGAGATGGGATTGAGATCTGGCTCGGATGCACAATCGGCACCATGCTCAGCAAGGAAATTAGAGCTGGGCTCCAACAGGGATTGGGTTGGACCTTGACAAAAATTTGGAGCCAGAGCTGGACTTGGGCAGAAGATTGAAGGTCAGCTTGGGGGAGCAGATTGGACATCGGGCGTGGTGAGGGAATTGGATGAAGGACTACAGATGGGAATTGGACTGAGTGTTAGGGTTTGGGCTGGTCAGGACTGGATGGTGGGGGAGGACTGCTGGTCGTCAGGCCTCTGACTTGTAATTGGTGGTCAGGATCAGATGGGGGGGGGCCGGTGGTTGGGATGGGATGGCAGGTTTGCAATTATTATGACTTCGATTGGAGGTTTGGCACATACTCTGCTGTGGGCGGCCGACTCTTTTTTGCGCAAGAACTTTGCCTGAGTGACGCCAAAATGTGGACAATGCACAAAGAGAACCTGGACTCTGTCTTGGACAGTGAATTTGAAGTTGGGGATCCAAAGTCAGGGATTGAAGGCCAGGTCCAGATCAAGATTGTAGTCTGCTTGGATGTGGGGTCAGAGGTTGAATTCAGATTCTGAACCGGTGGGAGAATTTGCAAAATGGATCGGAGGTTGGCATGGAGATGGTATTGAAGTTTAGGTCTGGAGCTAAGACTCAAAGGTTATTGAATAGTCGACTTGCACACAGGATGAGTGGTTGGGGCAGGCAGGATGAGTGGTTGGACTCCAGGCTTGAATGGGGTGGGTGGGGATTTCAGACATCAGGCGGATGGAAGTTTTGGAGGCCTTGCTCAGTGAGGAGGGGATCAGATTTCAGAGCTTGGGGTTGTTGACTAGAGAGGTGCTTATCAATCAGGGATTGTCCATTGGTGTTGGCCATTGGCATCACTGTACCAGCAGGCGGTCTGGTGGAGGGGTAGGTGATGGTCAAGCTATCTCCATTGTTAATGGACGGAGAGCGATGGGTACCCTGGCCTCCCTGGCTGGGTCCAGGTAAGGCTGGACTCACCTTATCTGGCACTGAAGCTTGGCCTCAGCCTCCATTTGAGGTCAGTTCTGCTGTGGATGGCTGACTCCTTTTTGCACAAGAACTTTGCCTGAGTGATGTCAAGATGTGGGTAATACACATAGAGAACCTGGAACAGATTCCTGGGAATGTATGCCCTCGGGAGTTTAGTAGCTGATCACAGTTTGCAATTCACCATTTCAATGATGTACAGTGAGATAACTGCAATGCTTCATGACACAATCTTCTGGTGCAGGAGCCCTTGTCAATACAGCTTCTCACTACCTTTTGCCTTAGTTCTTGGGGTGTGGGCAACTCAGCTGAGGCCATATTTTTAACCCATTTTCAAAATCATTGTGGCCACCGAAACACTTGGAGATTTTTTTTAGGCAGCTGTCCACAACTTAGGCATGGAGATGTGTTTTTTTTAAGGAATTCTTAAAGGAAAAGTGAATGGTTTGGGGAGAGAATTGCTGATTTCCAGTTTGGGTGTGTGCTGCAGGAAGCAGATGTATCCCGTCTTGTGTAAATACCTCCATCTGCACCTTGTACAGACCAATGGTCAGCGATGATTTGGGGGCCCCTCCCTCTCCAGCACCTAAACAAGCAAGCCACAGCTGCGGTGAAGAGTTGGAATGAAATATATCATCAGCACGTCTCAAGGCCCAGAGGAAAGAGTGCTTTAAATATAAAGGGACCCAGCTGGAGAGTTCTGCCAAGACTGGGGACCTATGGGTGCAGGGTTTGTCAAGTACAAGAGGAATAGATTAACACCCCAATGCAAATTATAACCAAGCTAGCAGAGCGTTAACAAACAATTGCACTGAGTAACACAGGGCAGGGGGATTATTTGGTGGGGTGGGGGTGGGATCCCTATCTCCTGTTGTTCATTTGCTCTTGGAATTTAAGTACATTTCCACAGTGTTCACAAGGTGAAGATTCAGCTGAGCCAGCTGGGTAACACATTAAAGCACTCTGTTTTTAAAATGGTGACAAGGGAAGTTGTATTTTTACCCATATTGTGTTGCGTGTTCAACATATGCTCAGTGCTAATGAGATGGTCCCATTGGTTAAAGTGACTTTCAACGTTACGACCTCCGACCTTTCAAGAATTTTTGGTGTTTACCGCAGCGCTTCCTCAGGTAGTGCTCTGTGGGCCAGTAACACTGAACGTTTCACACAGCTCAGACATTTCATTTGTTTCCACAGCACAGCTGAAAACCATCTCCCTTTCACTTGTGCCCCATTTTCTCCCCCCTTTTGCTAACTTCCCTTCTGTCCGAGTTACTGATCTGCGATGTCACAATAAATGGAGGTAATCTGTGGTATCCACTTTCTGACTTATTTTCTGCATTAAGGTCACAGGGGTCAGACTGCAATAAGACAGACCACCCATCAAGCCCCATCATAAACCCCACCTTCCTTGGCTGATCCTTTGCCTCAGTGCCCCTTTCCAGCACTCGCCCCATCTCCCTTGAACCAGATCTCTGCTTTGAATATACTCAATAACTGAGTCTCCACAACCTTTTTGGATACAGAATTCCAAAGATTCTCATATGAAAATCAAAGAACTGAAGCTATTAGAAATCTGAAATAAGATGCTGGAAAAAAAACAGAACATCAGGCAGCATCTTTGGAAAGAGATAGAGAGAGAAAGTTACTTTCTGCACAAATTTCTTCTCATCTGTCTTGAGTGACTCATTGTCTTATTTTGAGATTGTGACTCCTGGTTCTAGGGAATATGATCGATGCAACTACCTTGTCAAGACCAGTAAGGATTTTGTACAGTTCAACGACAGCAGCTTCTATTCTTCCGGATTTGAGAGCATTGACCTGCTTTGTTTAATCCCTTGTGCAGTGAAGCCATCACCCCAGCAATCAGACCGAGAAGCCTTCAATCCATTCTCTCTCTTATAGGCTTTCCCTTCCTTAAGTGTACAGTAGTCCAGTAGCAGTCTCAGAAGGACCCCATGTAAATAGAGCATTATGTGATGGTATTCAAGGCCAATACACTGTCTTCCTAATTGCTTGCTGCACCTGCACATTAACTTTTATTGACTTGTATAGGATGTAATACCTCACCATTGAAGAAATATCCCACCTTTCTATTCTTCTCTCCAGAGTGGGTGAAAACACATCTTTCCACATTGTATTCCATTTGCCTTGTACTCAACCATTCACTTAACCTGTCTATATGTCTCTGAAGTCTCTCTACAATTCTCCTCATACTCCACACAGCCTCCAGGTTTGTATCATCAGCATTGGGTTCCCTCATCCAAATCATTGATGAAGATGTGATCCAACATCGATCCCTGCAGTACCCCATCAGTAACAACCTCCCAACATGAAAATGACCCATTTATTATGACTCTCTGATGCTCGTCTGATCACTCTTCAGGCCAGACCAGTATATTATCCCAAACTATGCACACCAATTTTGTTTAATAATCTCTAATGTTGCACAACATTGAAGACTTCTAGAGGTCCAAATATATCACTGGTTTGCACTCATCTATTGATGGTTTGCACTCATTGATTGATGAGAGGTCCGAATATACCACTGGTTTGCACGCCTCTATTCTGCTGGTTGCAATCTCAAAAAGCAGATTTGTCAAACATGATTTCCCTTTCTTAAATACATGTTGACTCTGGGCAATCCGATAATTATTTTTCCAGTACTTTGTTACCACTTCCTTAACAATAAACTCTAGCATTTATTCTCTACAAATTAACTGTTCTCTCTCTCACTCTCTCTCACTCAACTATGAGGCTAAACTTGATA
>JARFYF010000063.1:48999410-49009635 GCA_030265395.1 Rhina ancylostomus | reverse complement strand
TGGACTGCCTCCAGAAAACTCCACACAAAGGTGCATTTCACTGTGTGTTTCGATGTACATGTGACTAATAAAGATATCTTATCTGTGATAGAGATACAAGAGACTGCAGATGCTGGAATCTGAACAACATGGAAGGCACCGGAGGAACTCACATTAAGTTTGAGAATTCGATGTTCATACAGCCAGGCTGGAGACTGCCCAGGCGGAATACGAGGTGTAGTCCTCTAATTTTCATTTGGCTGTGGAGGAGGCTGTGACAGACATGTTGCTATGGGAATGTGACCGTAAGTTTGAGAATTCCTGTCCAGATGAAGGGTCTCAACCCAAAATGTCGACTGTTCGGTCCCTTCCATAGATGCTGCCTGACCTGCTGAGTTCCTCCAGCACCTTCTGTATTGGTCTTATCTGTGATGGTCAGCCCTTGTACTATGCAAGAGGAGAACAAGCCTTAAAAACATTTTCAGTGTGTTTTCAAGTGTTAACTAATCCCTATTGATTTTAAAAACAAAGGTACACTACTTAATAACTTTCAACTTTGCGCTTCTATTCAAATAAATGGAGATGCTGTTCCTTGTGCCATCCGACCTGGTGCAGGTGATTTGGGACTTTGTCAGCAGAGGTGCTGAGGAATTGCTTCAACTTGCCAATGGACTCCAGGGCACTGTTGGGAAAAGCTGGTGAGGAGCAGCCAGCAAGTGCAGGATTGCACGTTTCTGCACGTAATTGTGGGAATCTTGGGCTTGGTGGCACTGACGTGGGTCTTTCCCATGCACAACTGCAGACATTGCTCCACAGAATCTGGGCCATTTGTGAGAATGTATGAGGGTCAGCGATTGCATTCACTTGTTTATTATATATATTTCCTGAACAGGAAAACTTATTGGTGAGATCTAGGGGAAGAAACATTTTCCTGCATATTGCATAAATAGAACAAAACACTGGACTTTAATGAGCAATAATTCAGAGTTTCCAAACTTACATTTTATAATCATTAAAGTTCCAGAACACAATTCACAAGTTGCAACAAAAATCAACCCCATTTTAAGATGTACTGCAAGTAAATTCCACCTGAATACAGATCGGGTGCTTGGCAAAGAACGCTTTTCTCCACAGATTAACGAAACCATACACACCAGAACTACAGAAGCTTTGATTACTTACACCGAAATTTGACAGTATGAGACTATTCAGCCAATTAGGTCCATGCTAGGTCCCAGCTGAGCTATCAAATCAGTCCAATTCCCTCTCCTTATTTACTCTGTAGCTCTGCAAGTTATTCTCTCTCGCATGACTATCAATCCCCTATTGGTTGTTTTGCCACTTATCTGCAGTGAAGGGTGTAACTTATGTTTGCCAATTCATCCACCATCACTCTTTGGGGAGTGGGAAGGAAACCAGAGCAGCCAGCAGAAGCTCTCAGACAGAATGTAAAAGTTCAACACAGACAGCAAGCAATCACATTCAGTCAAGAGGTGGGAGTCCACAATCCTCAAGCAAAATATATTAGTTAGATAAAACAACACAATCACAAATAATATCCCCTTCAGCTAGTGTTATGCTTACACTTTGGAATGCCTATTGCTTGAAAAGGAAATAAATTTTCAAATAAATTTCAGCAAGGAGGTATCAGATAATATGGAAACGAGCATGCTGAAAGGGAAATGTGGTTAAAATGGCAAAAGATCATTGGTGCTTTCTTAAAAGTTCTTTTTGCACATTTCTTTGTGACTCTCAACTTAATTAGTCTTTTGCCTTTTGTCCATCTACCAAATGATTTATGTTGGAAATATTTATCCTGGAGGGGGAGATTGAGTTCTGGTCCTTGGAGCCGTGAGGCAGCAGCACTACCTGTTGTGCCATCATGTAGAACTTGCTGCACCATTGTATTGAGGAAAAGAAAGGAAGACTTAGATATCGGTAGAATCATTCATCACATCAGGCATCCAAAATTAGTTTTCAAATTAGGAGATGGAGGCAGCCAGTTTGTACAAAGTTAAAATCCCATGAAAGCAGCAAAAATAAGATGATATTCAATACTGATGTTAGTTGAGGATAAATGTTACTGAGGGCAAGGGGAACTCTACTGCTCTTGGAACAGCACTATGGGAAGCTGTTGCCTGCACCTCCAAGGATGGATGGGACCTCTTTTTTTGTATGCAATATTTAATTTGAAAGGAAGCATTTCCAAAGTGCAGCACTCCCACAGTGGTGCATTGGAATGGCAGCCTAGATTTTACACTTGTTTCTGGAACGTATCCTGAATCTACGATCTTCTGACCCCAGGGCGAGAGTGAGCCCAAGTTCACCTCAACATCTGGGTTAAAAAGAAGAGGGGAAACCTGCCATGCTTCTGGCTCCTGACTGTTGTAAGTGAGCATGTGTGAGCATCAAAATTTGGATAAGCTCCAGTTGTGATGCCTCACTGTCAAACAACTCAGCAAAGCGCACTTGGGCCCCTTCCATGGGTTACAATCAATAAATTGAGCTACTTGGTAGCACCTGTCACCTGTGCTGTCGTAACCCAGTGAGCAATCAAATTCAGTCAAGAGGTGAGAGTCTACAATCCGTCAAGCAAAATATATTAGTCAGATAAAACAACGCAATCACAAATGATATCCCCTTCAGCTAGTGTTATACTTACACTTTGGAATGCTTATTGCTTGAAAAGGAAATACAATTTCAAATAAATTTCTGCAAGGAGGTATCAGATAATATGGAAACGAGCATGCTGAAAGGGAAATGTGGTTAAAATGGCAAAAGATCATTGGTGCTTTTTAAAAAATTCCTTTTGCATATTTCTTTGTGATTGTCAACTAATTAGTCTTTTGTCCATCTACCAGATGATTTATATTGGAAGTATTTATCCTGGAGAGGGAGACCTATTCTTTAGTATGCTTATATTGTTTTTCATCTGTTTATTAATATTTTCAATTAGGAACTATTCTGCACACTTAATGTCTTATTATAATGCAATATAGGAAAGTTTATTCTGACATACTACCTGTTTGAAAATCATAGCATTTATGAGAACACTAACGAATAGTGCTATTTGTTCTTAGACGCAATATTGATTCCTTAAAGAATTTGGTACACTGAAATTTACCATCTGAGTTTTACCTTTCCCAAGCTTGAAGAGGTTTGGCCTAATGTTAATGTTTGTATAAAATTCTGTGCGGATCTTACAAAATTAATTCATTTTACAAACATAATTGTCAAATCAAAGGAATCATATTTGATACCTTTTAAACACGCAAAGCTTTAAAGTTCACATTGCTTCGTCACTGTTACTTAAAGCCTGTGTTTGTCTTTTTATTGTGAGCTGCATCTGGAATATATTTATTTATTACAGTTGGAAACATTCAAAGTAAAATCATTGTTTATTGGGGGAATGAAACAAAGGTTAGATATACTAATTATCAGTGTGCGTATGAAAAGTTTTACGTGTGCACTAATCTATTGAAAGTTATCTAATTAAAAAAAATAAAACGATGGAAGCACTGTGTTATAATTGATCACAAAGGTAAAGGAAATATAAAAAATGAGAACAGTCGTAATATGTGAGAACATTGTACTAATGGATCAGCTTCATAGCCATAGACTGAGAATGTAGAGCCACGTAATGCTGATAATAAAACAGTGCAGCTGCTGAGAGAAGCCTACCACTCCAGTTTTACTAATAGCGAAATGCATGTAGATGTCAGAGGTCTTGCAGAAACATGGTACCCTTGGTCTGCTTCCCTGCTATTGGAATCTTCTTTTTTAATTCCCAATGGTTATATTAACCAAAACATTGGGCAAAGCCATATATATTTGCAGAACAGAATAAGTGATTGAATGTATCTGCCAGAAATCCCACTACAGTACTGCAGTTGAACCGTATTCCAGTGACTAAAACTGCACATCCGAGAGTGAGATCTGGGTGAGAGGGTGAAGCTTTACCTGGGTGGCATTTGGTGTGTGTTTTATTGGTAAAAGGAATTGCCTTTTTGATTCTGTTTTGAAATACTTGCAATGAAAACTGTCACGAATCAAATAAAATCGGGGCCAAGATTATAAAGTAGCTACTGTGATGAGTGTAGAAGCGAACACCCCAGAAAAGAATCTATAATGTCTGCCTCAGGAAAGGTGATTCAAAGAGAACTGCAACATTTATCATTAAAAAATAAAAAAGGGTGGTGGAGCCCTTTTCCATTTGGTGGTCAGCTTTGAGTAAGTAAACATGAACACAATAAAATACACATTATTGTGAAGTAATTGGAATAAGGTACAGGCATGGGGTTTTGAATATGACAATGCTGTGCTCCATTAGATTGCAATCATAACCTAGGAATAGCGTCACATGACTAATACCTTTTTTTATTGACTGTAAAATGGTCAATTGACTCATTAATCATTTGACTATTGGACTTTTTCCAATAACAAAAAATAGCGATACCAGAACCCATTTCTTTTCTGAGCTGTGACTGAGATCAGATTTTGAAAAGGTAAGCACGCACTTTATTAAAATCATGCTGACTTCCCACTGCGGGTCCCCCTCCCCCCCCTCCCTTTTTGTCACTTATTCCAGTGTTTCAATTAAATATTTCAGTGCATGGTTCATTATTTAATCAGTATACAGGCAATTTATAGCTGTGGCTTGCAGGAGGTAGTTTCCTTTAAATAATGCACAGTTTTGGCTTACTGTTTCTGCCTTTGATTGTCCAGCATAATTTTTGCAAATGATCTTTTCCTAATGAGGGTTGATCATGCCATCCAATTAAATACACCTTTTAGCAAAACTCATTAAAATTGCCTCAGCAGCATTTTGCAAAGTATCTCTATTGACCTGTTTAATATAGGCCAGTTAATACAATATAACAGTTCTCATTGGGTCCCTTCCGCAGATTTATTTCATTTAATGCTCTGTGTATAAAAAAAGCATTTCCTAATGGTTTTTGTTAAAACCATTTAACAAAATGGTTGAAAAATAATTAAGTTAATTTGTTAACTTAAAACAAATAAGTTAAAAAATAATTTGAGAATTGTGCATTTTGGTTAGTGATATTACTCCAATTAAACTCCTTGTAGCTCTACAAACATATGTGAGACTCGTATGTGGAGCTCTAGATGACTGTGATATATTTTTGCAAAAGCTGTTCACCAACCCGTGTGTCATTGATTCCTTAACTGACCAAAAAGTTCTGTGTTTAGTTCTGTATATATTTCATTTCAGATTCACAAAGCCACTGTCTCCAGTAGTACCACTAGCACAGGTGCCTCTGAGCATGAATGGCCTGGAATTTCCAGTTGTGATAACTGCCATTGCCCTGTAAAGTTGATGGCAGCTTTTGGCACATGTGCAGTTGGATGCAGAAATCCATTGGTTGCTGTCTGGGATACCCAACTCCCCAGCAAGGTGCATTGTTACTGTTCTTATAAATGCAATGAGCAATGAGTCAAGGATTTGACATGCACTTGAACTTTATGTGTACTATTCTCGCTGTAAAAGAGAACACTGGAAATATGGTAATGACAGGTAACTGAAAATAATTATTGTGAAGGAACCTTTCTGCCCCTTGGCAAGAAAAAACAATTTTGTTGGTGCGGAATGTCATTTTTTTCTATTCTACATTAAAGAAGCCATCATATTTTTAAATTGTAGAAGAAATTATGGTATTTCAGTCGTGTGTATGGTCTGATCTTCGTTCTTCTGTAAAATGAGTAAACTATTCATCAAAATATTTTCTTCTGCAGTCTGTGAGAAACTTCTGATTGGTTGTTCAGCCCAGTGATGACTTCACCATTGCTTGTTGCCTTCACCATTGGTTGTTGCCACAGATGCCTGTGGAAGACACCAGGCTACAGGACACATTGAAGCTGGGAAATCCCTGCCACAGAACTCATCAAATATTTGTGAGGAGCTTTCTCCAAGGTCAGCAGTGATTGCCAATCCTTCATTTCCTGAGCTTTTAAGTACGTTAACTTCCTTTAACAACCTGGTCTGTGGTAGGTACCACATAAAATTTGTGAATAGAACAGAAATTTCCAGTTTTTGAGTTTCTCCTAGATTAGATACAATCAAATAATTTTATTTTTATTTTGTGAATAGATTAGTTGCAAAGAATTGTACCTGTACCTGGACCAATGTAGGCCACGGTTTTGACCTCCAAGAAAGCAGCAAGTTTTAATACCTCTGGGCTAAGGAAGGAAATAATCTCAGATTCATGCCTCTCATTGCTGCTCAGTGAGCCCTGCTGAAAAGTGGGTGATTGCGCTGTTGGATGTGCGTCCAGTTAGAATTGGCGCTGATGCTTACCATGACATTGTCTGCATGTTGATCATCACTCCTCTATTTCAACAAGAAATGATTGCCACTTTTCTGGGACTGAAGAAGGACCATTGAATTGACTCCCATTGTGAGTTAAAGCCTTGAGGGAAGGTAGTCTGAGGAAGCACTCTATAGGATTAATAAAGTAACAATTGGACATTAATATCAATGTGCCTTCCTCTGTCACTAACCATCTCAAAGAGAAAAATATAATATCCTTTGACCAATTTAACAAGGTACTACAGTGCTTTACAATATAATGCAACAGGTTGATTATTATTACACCAATGTTTAAGTCATTTAGTAGAGGAATTAGAGGGGAGTTGAGAAAAAGTTATTTTGGTCAACTCATATTTTGGAAATTGCTGCCTGAACAGGAGATAGAGGAAAAAACCCTTAACGTTACTTCAGAAACACTTGGATGGGTCAAAACCTGCAGGACTATGGACCAAGTGGGATTAACCTAAAATCTATCTTCAGCCAGCAGGTACACAATGGGCTGATCAGCCTCATTCTGAGCTGTAAATTTCTGTGGTTCTATGGATTCACAGACAATTAGCATGATTTGACATTCAGATTTCCTTGTTGTTATTTTCTAAATCAGTTATCATACTATGAGCTTTGGGACAATATCACCTCCAAGTGCCGTGGATTCAAATGAACTTGAAATGCTATTTCTGATGGTCAAGTGTTATATTCTCTACTGAAAGGCCATCTGTAGCGATTCACTATGCCGAATTAGTAACTGTGCACGATATTAAATCACTGTAACCTATCATTAAAAATGCATAGATAGTTAATGAGAAATATGAGAAATTTAGTTTATCCTTATTTTCACATTGCTTACAAGCCTGAAGGTAGTGATCATGTATTGCAGCAAATTTGCTCTGTTAGTGAATTCATTACTGGAAATAAATTTGAATTAGCTAAAAATAGAAAAGTGGTTTGCTGAGGTGAGCACTGCATATATTGTTTTAGCAATACTGCTAGCCAAGTAGTCTAAATCTACAAAGATGTTTTCTTGTCATGTAAAGTTAAATATGGAGTAGCTTTAAACACCAAGGCCCAATTCCTTAAAAATGCAATGATATTATTCATTCAGTGAAATGGTAATATAATGTGAGCGATAACCTCTCCTTGCCGTTGTTGCCACAGCGCCTTTCAATCAAGATCTGCACTTGTGTGAGAGATGGTGTAGCAAAGGCTGGCTTCTTTAATAATGTATACTATCCTGACTCTGATTGTTTAGGGGAAGTTTATTAATATCACTTCATTCTAGATTGTACAAAATAGCTTTTGCATTGAAGTAAGATGGTATTATTTCGCAGAAGATTTAACAGAGGCTTGGTGCACAGTCAAAGCATAAATATTGCAGCAATATTTTTCTTCTTCCCACATAGTGCATTTTATTGCATTGAGAAAATATATTATTGTGCCCTCTGATCTTTGCTTGATTTGACGCCTGCTTGAATTTTATTGTCCCGCAGTGCCAGTAAACATAGAAACGGCACCTGTAAGTTCACTGTTGTGAAAAGAAATGGAATGAATCCCTTTATAATGTCAAGGGTCCCACATGTAAATTTAAATTGAGGCAAAGAAAGGGTTTTTAATACAGAGCAGTCCCCTCCTTGAATATCCAGTTAAATCATTCCGTTGGTTTAAGGACCATCTGGTGAATAATGAGATGTATTGATCATTCAATTGTATTAATGAAACCATCTTTGGCACCAAAGCAATCATTTAAAACTTTAAAAATGATTTACAGTCAGCTGCCTGTAGCTCTGTCCTTGGCAGTCTTGCAAGTAGTGTTATAGAAAAGTGTATATCATAAGGGAAGCATTTTACATGTTTTTACTATTAGAAGAAAGGAGGCCCATAAACAAGATAAGTTATAATGGAGGTTGTAGAGTTATTCCTGCAAAAGGGCTTTTATAAACTATCAAATGCTGAGCATCTTCTGCATTTGATTTCCAGTGGTTTTCAAGGACTGTTATTGCCAGGATTTGCATCTCCATTAACAACAATAAATTGCTCTTCAATACTGTTCATAAATATATTGTACATTTCTAGGCTAGGAAGTTCCAATCAACAGCTGAGGAAGTGGGAATGGAGGGTGGTATATTCTTCATACAGTCAGCTCAGGCTTTATTTCATAAGATCATTCTTTATGAGGAAAGGTTGAGCAGGCATTAATAATGCCTATGTATTGGAATGAGCGTGGATCCTTGGTTGAACGTGCTGGGCTTGTACTCATTGGAGTTTAAACAAATGAGAGGTCATCTTCTTAAAACATACAGAATTCTGGAGAGGATTGGCAAGTGAAATGCTGCAAGGATGCTTCCCCTAGCGGAGGGCAGGGTTTCAGCAGAAGGGGGGGGCTTCATCCATCTAATATTAGAGTTACTCTTTCCCTCAGTGAGAACCTCCACCCCAGAGAGCTGTGGATGCCGAGTCAGCGCTGAGATAGATTTTTTGACCTACAGGGAAATGAGGATCATGAGGTCAGACAGGGAAGTGGAGTTGAGCCAAGATCAGCGAGCCATAAAATCTTTGACAGGTGGAGCGGGCTCAAGGGGCTGAATCACCTACTCCTGCTCCTATTTCTTACGTTCTTCTCTTCTGAAGACGTTCTTAAACATTCAACTTCAACAGGCAGTCTTCACAGCTGGTGAGCTTTGAGCAGGATTCTTACCAGCTGTAGAGGTAGTTCCAGGGCTCGAGCACACCAGTTGCACTCAGGGAGGTCCCACACCGCAGTGTGCTGTACTGGACTCTGCAAGCTGGTGTCCCAGTGGAAGACTACACCTGGGAGCTGACTGCAAGGAAGAGTGTGCTCCAAGGACAGGTGACAGGCAAGCTCAGAAGGTTCACAGTGACTCATTGGTTCATCCAATAGAGCTGCCTCCTCACAGCTCTAGCGATTCAGATTCAATCCTGACCTCCTTGCTGCCTGCGTGGAGTTTGCATGTTCTCTCTGTGACTGCGTTGATTTCCTCCCAATGCTCTGGTTTCCTCCCGCATTCCAAAGGCATGGAGGTTGATAAGTTAATGGGCCATGGTAATTTTCCCCAGTATGTAGGTGATGGTAGAACATAGAAACATAGAACACTACAGCACAGTACAGACCCTTCGGTCCACAATGTTGTGCCTAACATTTTATCCTGCTCTGAGATCTATCTAATCCTTTCCTCCCACATAGCCCTTCATTTCTCTATTATTCATGTGTCTATCTAAGAGTCTCTTAAAATGTATCTGCTCTCACAACCTCGCCGGCAGTGTGTTCCATACACTCATCACTGTCTGTTTAAAAAAAAACTTGGGGAAGTTGTTGGGATTGTGGGGAGAATAACACTGGATTGGTGGAGGATCAGTGTGCGGGGTGTTTGATAGTCAGCTTGGACCTGCTGAGCCGAGGGGCCTGTTCCATGTTGTTTAACTCACCAGGCTGTGGATGATCCTCTCGTGTTTCAGTTACCCCTTCCTGCCTCATGTTATTTAGCACTGAACAGAATTGCTGGTTTCATTTGACTCCTAAAATCTGAGGGAATCCTTGTGGGCGTCAGACTTGGAATAGATTCAATTAACGTGTGATTAGTGAAATTGCCAAGCATTTGCTATTTTTTTTCCACGTTTGGCACTTATAAAATTATGGATTGATAAATGGAAATTAGCATCCAATAGGTCAGTCCTATTGGATGACATTGGTTGACTTCTTGGATGAAGTAATGGAAAAGTTGATGAGGGTAATGCAGGTGATAGTCTGTATATAAACCTTCAAAAGAAATTTGATAAAATATCATGTAATAGACATGGGCAGAATATTCATAAAATGAAACAGTGAGAGCATGGCTAGAAAATAGACCAAGGGACTGGCAGTGATTAGTGTGGGAACATTCTCACTTCTGGCATTATGGTGGA
>JARFYF010000063.1:48850808-48864221 GCA_030265395.1 Rhina ancylostomus | reverse complement strand
GGGGGGGGAGGAAGCAGCTCTGATATAGACAAAGAAAGAATGAATTACCTCACTGTTTTAATTTTATGTTGGAGGTACCAGGTCCATAGAAGTGCCACCACACGTAGGTTTCTCTCCAAGTCATGCAACGTCCTAACTTAGAAATTTCTTGTCACACTCTCATCATTGCAGGAACTCACATGCCAATGACAATAACGGGGTACCTTCAACAGAAGGACAGCTATCATTCTAGAAGGTACTTCACACCTCCTCCTCAAATTATGGCGACATTGGCCTTGCCATTGATAAGTTGTGGTAAAATAATTTTTAAAAAATGGAGATTATTTCAGAAACAGAATTTTTTGGGTAAATTGTAATATTTTGTCTTCATCAACAATTATTCCTATTTCTTCTATTGTGAACTAACAGTCTCCTGTTGTGAGCCTGCACTGGGCTGTTTCTAATAGTGGCTTCATCATAACTGACTTAGCATTTGGGTCAAGACAGTTTTTAGCCTTTATCTGGGATTTCTATCATAAACTCTCTTAGAATATAGCTTTCTGAAATGTTCATTTTTTTTTTACAGCTGTAACCTACAAATTTAATGGTGTAGAGAGTATTGCAATATTAGATTGGGACATCATTAGGCTTTCTATTTGCCAACAGCCTGACTTTGTCCCTGTGAAAGGCCTTGATATGCTTTCCTATATAAAGGATGCTGTAAAGTTGGGCACTTAATTAGTTGTTCACTTCAACTGGACGGGGAATCCTGTAAACTTTTCAAGAAAAAAGGCTTCTTTGGATGAGTCTTGTTGGAGGATTGTCCACTAAGAAACTGGATGACAGCTGGTAAATAAAGCTAGCAAATGCATTATTAAAGAAAATAGCAGCATTGCTGTTCCTGAATATATCACAGGTGACCACTGAACAAAATTGTAACCAGACCAGCCATGTAACCTCTATGGCTACAACTTTTACTTGCTTGCTTTCCGTTGTCTCTCCCTGCAGCTGCTCATCAGCACCCTCAGACGCAGGTCATCGTCTAACTCTGCCTCTTCCACGGTTACCTCTTCTTCCCTTATCACCGGCTCTAGTCTGCCTCACATCTTTGCAGCATCCAGTTTTTGCTGTGGATCCTCTGATGCTCTGCCAAACCCCCAGGTTAAACATGAGGTCTCCTCATCAAACTCCATATGCCAGAACCCATTCTTTCCATCCAGTGTCCTGTAAGTTGTTGCCCTGTCCAAATATGACAAAACTTGTACCTTTTTTCAATGGGTAGGAAGTCTGCTTCAAAGTTCCATTAAGATCTCCTAGTTTTCAGCTTTCTGCTTGACTTTTCAACACGTACTATTTCTGGATACCCAGTGAGGAGGTTCGCCCAAAGGGCAAATTTTTCTGCCTTTGTCTGGCTCTTCAACTCATCTTTAAATTAAATTTTTAAATTCTATTTACAGCGTAGTAACAGGCCCTTCCAGCCCAATGAGTCAGCACTGCCCATTTTTTAAACCATATTAACCTACCCGTACGTCTTTGGAATGTGGGAGGAAACTGGAGCACCCGGAGGAAACCCCCACAGACACGGGAGAACATACAAACTCCTTACAGACAGCGACAGGAATCAAACCCCGATCACTGGCACTGTAATAACGTCGTACTAACCGCTATGCTACTGTGCCACCCGAGTTTCCCCTAGAGAGCCACTGAAACATGCCCAGATACTACTGGCTATATCATCACAAGACTCTGTAGTACTTTCCATCCAGTTTTCTTGTTTGTGAAAAACATCTGCACAACGCTGCTTTAAGCCGTGTGATTGAAGTGATTGCTTGCATTGAAATAGTCCTCATAACCCTTCCCTGGCATAACCACTATCAGTCCCGCCTTCTGTATCTTGCAAAGGAAGGTAAAATAAAAGATTGATAATATTGTGAAGATTAGTAGCAGGCAAAAAGATTGGGAGCATTTTAGAAAGCAGCAAAGATGGATAAATGAAATAAAAAAGAAGGTAAATTATGAGAATAAGCCAAAAAATATGAAAATACATATAATAACTTCTGTAAGAGAATGGCAGATGTAACCATTGATCTCATTGAGGATGGGAAGGAAGGAAATGGCAGAAACTTTGTAGATATACACAAAATATTTCTTTAATATAGGGGACAACAGAAGTGCCTCAAAAAGAGGAGAAAATCCAAGGACAAAAGAGTGGGAGCAACTTAAATGAGGAACTTCATTGCCAGAGGAAAGGAACAAAGTAACTAACGGGGCCAAAGGCTGACAGATCCCAAGGATCTCATGGCTTTCATCTCAGAATCCTATAAGAAATGACTGCAGTGGTACTTGGTGCATTGATTGCAATCTGCCAAAATTCCCTCGTGGATGAAAGCACCACAAATGTAACATTCCTATTCCAGAAAGGAGAGAGGCAGAAGTCAGGAAACTATGGGCCAGCAAACCTAACATGTCATTGGGAAAATACTGGAATCCATTATTAAGGAAATAGTATTAGTAAAAATCAAGCCAAGTCCATGTGGTTTTAAGAGAGGAAAATTGTGTTTGACAAGTGTATTAGGGTTCTTTGAGAATGTGATAAATAGGTTGGATAAAGAGGAACTATTAAATATAGTGTATTTGGATTTCCAGAGGGCATTCAATGAGATTCCATATAAAGAGTTCATCAACAGTGGATACTTTATTAGTTTTGGTAGAGAATTGGCTAGTGAACAGAAGAGGAGAGTTGGGAAAGATGGATCATTTTCTCGTTGGCAAGCTGTAACTCAGGGATCAGTGTTGGCGGTTCAACTATTTACAATCTATGTTAATGGATAAAGAGACGTGTATTGTAGCCAAATTTGCTGATGATACAAAGCTGGATGAGGAAGCAGGTTGTGAGGAGGATTCAAAGCATCTGTAAAGGGATCTAGATTGTAAAACAGGTGAAGACAATTTCAGCAGGTGAAGTATAATGTGGGAAGTGTGAGGTTATCCACTTTGGTAAGAGGAATAAAAAAACAGAACATTATTTAAATGGAGAGAGTCCACAGAATGCTTCTGTACAGATGGATATGGGTGTTCTTAATACACAAAGTTAGCATGTAGGTACAGGAAATAATTAAGAGGCCAAATGGAATTTTGAAATAAGGCAGAATATTGAATGCTGAAAATACTTGGCTGGTCAGGCAGCATCTGTGGAGAAAGAAAAATACCAAATGGAATATTGGTTTTGCAAAGGAGATAGATTATTAAATAAGGAAATCTTGCTCTAGTACTTTGGTGAGATTATATCTTTAGAGTATTGCATTTATTTTTGATCTCCCAGTTTGAGGAGGGATATATTTACATTGAAAGGAGTTTGTAGCAAATTCACTAGGCTGATTTCTGAAAAGAAAGAGATTGATATAAAAAGACGTACAGGTTAGGAAGCTTTGGGCGTGCTATGTTGGCGCCCGAAGCATGGTGACACTTGCAGGCTACCCGCAGAACACTATGCAAAAAAAGATGTATTTCACTGTGTGTTTTGATATACATGTGACTAATAAAGACATCTTATCGATATCTTATAGAAAGTTTGAGTCGTCTCATTCTTCTCAAGTGATATTAATGAAACAACTAAGATTCTGAAGGGGAATGATAGCGTGGATGCTGAGAGAATGTTTTCCCTCATGGAGGAAAAGACTTGGAGCCGAAGTTTCAGCAGATGGGGTCACCAATTTAAGATGAAGGTGAGGAGGAATTTCACCTCCTAGAAGGTGCTGACTTTGGAATTCTCTATCTCAGAGAGATGTGAAGACAGAACCAATGACTAAATTCAGATTCAGATTAGTTTATTGTCATGTTAACCAGAGTGCAATGAAATTCCTTGTTTGCCTGAAGTTCACAGAGTAAACAAGATTTTAGGTCGATGAGGGAGAAAAGGGTTATGCAGATTAGGCAAGAAAATGGAGCTGACGTCAAGGTCAGATAAGCCACGATATCATTGAATGGGGGAAGTACACTTGAGGGGTGAGTTGGTCTACTCCTGCTCCTATTTTGTACATCTCTATGTTCTTACTATTTCTAAGTATGGATGTGCCATCCTTCTGGTCTACTGCAATGAATTTCACATCATGGCTAAACTTCAGAGTGCACCTCCCAGCCAGATTCAGTGCGGTCTTGTTGCACGTCCATTGCATCTAACGCGTTCATTTCAACTGCACCTCAAGATTGATGATTTACTTCAGGAGGACATTACATATTGCTCCCAAATCAAGCTGAAATGTTACTGGTTACTCAGTTTGGGAATGCCTCCACAGACTTGACCTTGTTTGGTGCCAGATGCATTGTGTTCAGCTGGTGCTCTGAATGTGACTCTGTCTCTTTCCCTGCGCGGCTCCTTTCATTCACTCTATGGACTTTCAATGTCCGCTTTATTGTGCAATTTGGAGAAGTTATTTTTCAGTCCACATCCCACACATATTTTGCTACATGCAGGGACTTTTTTTCTTCAGCATATTGCCATCACCAAACATGGCAATAAATTATCCAGCTTCTTTGTACTTTCCAGTACTTTCTATGTCCTGCCTTTTGTCTTGTGCTTACCCTATCTATGTTTGTTGTCCAACATTTCTAACCTGGGCATGGATATCTCCATAACTTCACATATCTTCAAGTACTTTCCTGGAGTTGACTCTGCCTCACATAGTAATGTTTCTCTTCGGCTGGGCTCCTGGATACCATAAACAATATGATTTCTGATGACCTAATCCTTCATAGCTGCAATGCTCAGTTTTCTGTTATCATCTCGAGAAAGGAAATATGAGGATTCTCTCTCCCTTGGGTATTGTGTAAAGAACTGCCGACAGTCATCTTGAGGTGGATTGCAATGTATTCATAATGCATTTTTTACATACTTCAAGGTCTCAAATATTTGAGGATTTCATGGTACATTATAAGTCTCCGCCCATTACTTTCATGTTTTCTGGTTTTTATTGCCAAGGCAATTCAGTCTGAAGTGTTACACTTTCTCTCCTGTGTTTTCATTCCTTTGTTCAGGTCAATTGCCCAGAAATCCAGTGGTTCAGATTTCTTGTTGAATGGTGTGGTGTCTCACTTGAATCACACAACTCACTATGTCTTCGTGTAGGTCCATGCATTATCCTGACTGAGGCAGGTTCACGGCTGTTGTTTGGTATTCTAATTCAGGCATGGCATCTAAACTCTATAGCTTAGAAAGCAAATGCATTTGATACCAAGTATTAGTTTCACTCTCTGAGATACTGAAAGATAGTAATAATGTTAAACTATTAATGTACTTTATTAAACAAAATAACTTGTACACATGGGGGTGTGATGTGGGGGAGAGAGAGAGGGAGAAAACAATTTGTTTTCTGAGTCTCCTTGCCAGATGCAAACCAGTTCGATCTCACTCAACATTAACAATGTAGTACAACAAGCAGATGTGCACGTGTACACATGCATAGACCCATATTACGTAAGCCAGATAAGCTACAGCTAGTAGAATGCTAGCTTTATGTTCTGTGAACTTCACATCACCAACATTAGATAACTACCATTTGAGGTATTGACACCAAGAAGAACTGCTACAGGTAAAACTTGTGAGGCCAAAACCCAAGTATTCAATCTGGATTTACTTCCTGAAGGTATGATCTTAAAAACCTGACTAAACATCCAGTTATAGATTGATATCATTATCTCTTAGCATTAATTAACTGTTGCATCTTGAAATCTTTGACCATTCAATTGTGATTTACTTCTAAATTATTAGCAAGCTCACTAAAGTTTAAAGCCTATTTCACATGCATGTGCTGGAATCCTGGGTACAAGGAGGGGCTTGGTGTGCCATGAATGGTTATTGCATAAGGGCCAAGGACTACAGAGATGTCATTTAATGTAATTTGTTCACTCACAGAGGACTGGAATGTTTTCTATTGCGGCATATAGCTTGAAGCTGATTTTGGAGGAGTAGCACAATGAGAGTTGTCATTAGCAGCTTTGTTGGTGACATCTATGGGGCATCAACCCCCAGCTTTCTTCAGAACTGCGAATGAAGATTTGTATATTAGAGGTAAGCCATTCAAAGCAATAAAGCAAATAGGGTCAGATAGTAAAAAAACCACTAAATTGATTTAATTAAGTTTTGCCATGACTGTTGCCCTGTACAGTCACCACCTGTTAAAAATAAAAACTACAGGCTCATCTCCAGCCTTGCTTTGAACCATATATCAGTGAGCCAAATGGAACACTGGAAAAGTGAGGCTGACTGCAAAAGGCAGTGAAGATTACTTAAATTATACGATTCAGGTAAGATTATACAACACTGCTTGCATAGCTGCCTGTGATTGTTAACCTCCTTGTCCAAGAGGTGAAAGGGAATTGTGTCATTGAGTACCACACAATGTGTATCGGTAATATGCCCGTCATTTTTGAATAGCTGGAGGTGTGTGCAAGGTACGAGATAATGGTGTTGTGTGTTCGAGGGTCAGGAATGGGAATTCCTGATCTTGATTTTATGAAGAATAAACTGCTCATTGTTTTTACTTATTTTACTTTATTTTAATGGCTTAATTAGTCATCAGTGTTTAGACAAGTCTTTAAAATGTATAACTGATTTTTTAGTTTAATAATCTGTTTTGTAATTATTTAAATGTCTTTTTTAAATGTTTTGTAATTATTTAAATAAAATTTAAATTATTTAAATTTTAATTTCAATTTAAATTTTTGTAATTATTTGAAATGTCTCAGTTGATTACAAACATTTAAAAACTCTAACAAGGCCTTGACAACTTTGATTTGAGGTGAGGCCTTGTCCCTACTCTTTCCTGCTGTCAAAGTGGCTGGCGATAGAATGATTGGACCCAGCCATCCTTACAGGTCGCACAGCCATGATGGGCAGCCCCTTTAAGAATGCAGGCTGGTATTAAACACTGTAGGGTTCTTTAACTGGAGATAACCACTCATAATATTTGGCCCTTGCATGGTCAATGACATCTGCAAGCAACAACCATGCAACTAAATAGGCTGAAGGTTGCAGCCTACATTGAAGCATTGAGCACTCACCAATCCCAAATAGATGAGGCAGAGATAAGATGAATGTTGCAGTCTATTTCCCAGGGTAGGGGAGTCTAAACTAGAGGACATAGGTTTAACGTGAGAGGGGAAAGATTTAAAGGGGACCTGAGGGGATTTAGGGTGATGGACATTTGAAACGAGCTGCCAGAGAAAGTGGGAGAGATGGGTACAATTACAATGTTTAACAGACTTTTAAACAGATATATAGATAGGAAAGTTGTAGAGGGATATGGCCAAATGCAGGCAAATGGGACAAACTCAGGTGAGCACCTTGGTCAGTATGGACGAGTTGAACAAAAGGGACTGTTTCCATGCTGTATAACTCCGACATTTTACTCCCTGTGTGCATTTGTTGAGAGTATTGGATTCATTTATCTATCTATCTATTTATTTATTTATTTAATTTGCAGCATGGTAACAGGCCCTTCTGGCCCAACGAGTCTGCGCCACCCATTTTAAACCTATGTTAACCTACCCGTACGTCTTTGGAATGTGGGAGGAAACTGGAGCTCCTGGAGGAAACCCACACAGACACGGGAGAACGTACAAACTCCTTACAGACAGCGACGGGAATCAAACCCCGGTCGCTGGCGCTGTAATAGCATCATGCTAACTGCTATGCTACCGTGCCACCGCACATGATTTAACATGATTCTCCGAAGGAAAATCTCCCACACTGAATACATTTTCTGTAGGGCTCTTTCCTACAGTGAGATAAGTCCTCAATCAACAAAGCAAATGAAAGGGAAGGTATTTCTTGTTTCTCATTCCACCATTGATGTCCCTCACCCACACAAACACAAAACTTCATTAACTCAGAAATTGATTCTCTTTTTGCCTCTCTATCTTGTCCAATTTTCACAGTTTCTGGATTCATTTTATTGATTGGTCCGATGTGTTCTATTATTGATGTTAAAAAGCAAATGTTCCCGTGGGAGATTATGATATCATTCAGTCTACAAGCTGTTAACTCATTTTGTACCCTGATCAGAAATTAACATCATACAGTGAAAGTCCTGTTATCCAGCAGGTGTTGGAATTTGCAGGTGCCAATGCTTTGAATCCAGGTTATGGAGACTTCTTTCCCATCTTTTTGCACTTACGTAGGGTCTTGCTACATTTCCTTTAAGTTTTGCCGCATTTCCTCAGGGACTGTCACCTTGAGCCCCACGGTGGCACAGCGGCACCACGAGCAGAGCTGCTGCTTCACAGCTCCAGCAACCTGAATGCAATCCTAACCTCTGGTGCCGTCTGTGTGGAGTTTGGATGTTCGCCCTGTGACCTTGTGGTTTTTTTTTCTGGTTTCCTCCCACATCCCAAAGGCATGGACGGAGGTAGGTTAATTGGTCAGTGTAAATTTCCATAAGGTCTGTAGATGAAGGGTAGAATCTGAGGGGAGTTAATGAGAATATAGGTAAAATGAAATAGGGTCACTGCAGATGGGCACTTAATGGTCAGCATGTGCTCAGTGGGCCAAAAAGCCTGTTTATGACTCAACTCTTGGAGCTCTCTTGAATAAATCATGGCTATCAGACTACTGAATTGAGAGATCTCCAGATGCCTGTTACTGGAGGGTGTCAGGTGTTGAGGTGGCAGATATCTGGGCTTTTACTGTACAGGGAGCTTGGATGTTAAACATTGAGTAGCTGTATTATTCAGAATCAGAATCAAGTTTATTATCACTGACATATGTTGTGAAATTTGTTGTTTTGCGGCAGCAGTACAGTTCAAGACATAAAAATTACTACAAGTTACAAAAAAATAAATAAATAGTGCAAAAGCAGAACAACGAGGTAGTGTTCATGGACTGTTCAGAAATCTGATGGTGGAGGGGGAGAACCTGTTCCTGAAACGCTGAGTGTGGGTCTTCAGGCTCTTGAACCACAGCCATGTGGTTTCATTTTATACACCCACAGCGGACAGGGACCTAGACAGTGCGTGGTGGGAAGAAGCAGAGGGATAGTGGTGGTCAGAGGTAGCATGGGGAAGGATGGAAAGAATGTTGTGAATGTTAACCATCTACAGGCAGTCCCCGACTTATGAATGCCTAACTTACGCACATCCGTACTTACGAATGGGCCTTCGTGGTTCTCCGGACCAAGTGCGATGGTGCAGCCGGGGAACCCCTGGGCCAAGTGCGCATGTGCGGTTGGGGCCCTGTGCGGCTGTGATCCCTGGGCCTAGTGCGCATGCTCAAACGCTGTTCCGAGTTGCAACCAAAATCAAGTTACGAACAGTCTCAAAAACAGAACTCGTTTATAACCTGGGGATTTGCTGTACTTTACTTAAAATTCTGGGGAAGTGGATGCTAACATATAATGCTTAGCTTCACAGAACTGATATTGCGTCTAACATGAGACAGCATTCATATGCTAAATTTCAGGGCGTGCTAAAATTTTGATGAAACAATAGCACACCTCACAAATACGAAATACTTTTAGTGATTGTAAGATTTTTCAGAACAGGTCAGTCAGAGCACCGAGCCAATGATCCATGTGAGCCTTCTCCCACGCCCCACTGCACCACAGTGTTCTTCTAATTCCTTTCTCTTTCATTTACTTATCCAGCTTCTCCATGAATGCCTCTCCATTTGTTGCATGGGCATCCTGAACTTCCTGACATTAATAGGAAGGATGCTTCAGGAGTGCGATGAGGTGGAAATATGCCAGGCATCAACTTTTTTCTCTAAAATTGTTATAGAGTCACAGAGAAGCGCAACACAGAAAGAGGCCCTTTAGCCACTGAGTCTACACCGACCATCACCATTCATTCATACTAATCTCACTTTAATTCCATTTTTAATAATTATGCCCACATTCTCACTGACGTCTGTTATTACATAGGATGTATGGAGTTAGAAGATGAGTAACTGGGATATCCAATTTTGGATTTGCTCTTGTAGGCACAGTATTTAATTAGCTGGTTTAGTTGATGGTGGGGCATTTGGGGCAAATGCCATTCCATTTTTGCTGGAAGGGGTCTCTCATGTTGAAGGTGGTCATTGCCTGGAACGTGGAACAAAGATAACTTGTATCTTATCAACTCACCAGTTAGGGATGGGCAATATACATTGGCTTTGTCAGTGGCTATTAATGAATGAAAAAGACTGCAGGTGAATTGCATGTCACAGAGCCACAGAGTTGTGCAAACACAGAAATGGCCCCTTCAACACATCACGACAATGCCCATCTACACTAATCCCATTTGCCCACATTTACTCTGTATCCTTCTATGTTTTGCCTATTCAACAGCCTCTTTAAATGTCTGATGGTCACCACCTCTTCTGGCAAGGAGTTCCAGGTATCAACCACTCTCTGTGTAAAAATAAACTTTCCCCTCAAATCCCCTTGAAAACTCCTTCCTCTCTCCTTAAACCTATGCCTACTTGCCCAAGTGTCTTTCTGGTTCAAATGGGGACATT
The DNA here is from genome assembly GCA_030265395.1 of Rhina ancylostomus. Classification (NCBI taxonomy): domain Eukaryota; kingdom Metazoa; phylum Chordata; class Chondrichthyes; order Rhinopristiformes; family Rhinidae; genus Rhina; species Rhina ancylostomus. Next base: position 48,853,750 of record JARFYF010000063.1, on the reverse strand, counting down.
CTCACCATTGAGTTCAATCTTCCCAGGCCAAGACATGTGCCTTTAACCTGTGCCTGTACTTCAGTGAAGTGCATGGTGACCACTGTGCTGTCAGGGTGCTTCCCCCTCTTCCTGTTTGCTCAGGTGGACACAGTGGTGAATTGTGTGAACAGTGGCTACAGCTTCAGCTGACGCTACAGAAATCCCAGCGTAGGTCAAGAATGTGCTGAGCGACAGATACCGGCACATCCCTGCTACTTCACTTCATCAATGGACACCACAAGGAAGCAGTGGTGGAGCACAGTGGTTACCATTGGAGCATCTGCCTCTCCAATACCACCATAGCAGCTCCAGGTGAACCCCCACCCATTTGATCAGAGAGAAGCAGGTTATTTTTTGCTTGCTTGTTTCACTTTAATGTTTTTAAGTATTTCTTCAACTAACTTCATATATTTTTCACGTTTGAATAGCTTTTAAATAATTTTTTACCATAGTGTAGGGACAGGCACGGTAGCATAGCAGTTAGCATAATGCTTTACAGCACCAGCGACCCGGGTTCAATTCCAGCTGCTCTCTGTAAGGAGTTTGTACGTTCTCCCTGTGTCTGCACAAGTTTCCTCTAGGTGCTCCAGTTTCCTTCCACATTCCAAAGATGCATGGGTTAGGAAGTTGTGGGCATGTTATGTTGGCGCCGGAAGCGTGGCAACTCTTGCAGGCTGCCCCCAGAACACAACGCAAAAGCATGCATTTCACTGTGTGTTTCGATGTACATGTGACTAATAAAGATATCTTATCTTAATTTCAGAGAAATTTCAAAGCTTTTAAATTATGGGCACAGCTTTAATAGAAGGCAGTGCTCCCCATGTCCAGACTTGCCTCATGACCAAGGTCGTCAGGGTGTGCCAGGAGCCGTAATGCCTGAGGCCTAGCTAGTGCTGAGACCCTGCTACACCTCACCACCCATCTCCCAGGAGTGGGGGGAAGGGGGTGGTCAGCTCATTCTGCTCTCTGCATCTGGTGCAGGTGAGTGCTAGTGAGCAAGTCTGGACAACATGTCGAATTTGGTGAAAGTGCAAAAAAGCTTTCCTGGTATCTTGTCAAATTTCCTTCCTGAAGCAGCAGAAAGAAACAATCACTGTCTGATTTTCTGTTTGTGCCAATGTTCCCAGTGCAAATTGGTTGACATATCTGAGTACAGATTGACGATCACATTTGCAGATATAAAACGTGTACTCTTCAAAAATAATTTTCTATGTGCTTTGCACTTTGAGTTATGAGGAAGATTGATAAAGTGTTATATAATTTCAAGCTTTTCATCTGATGCTCCACTGGGCAATGAATAAAATTCATTTGTATCTGATCTCAGTGGTCATTTCCTCAGGTAGGTTAGGCCCTGAGAAATTTTAGACAAGAACATTGGTCAGTATGGGAGCAAGGATCATTAACCAGCATATTGCATGAACTGATGTTGGATAGCATCAAGGAGAAATGAATTAGAAGGACAACCTGTTGCAGTGGCGGATGGGAGAAGGCTTGTATGGATTGGTGCTCTAACTGAGCCTGTTTCTGTCCTGTCAATTCTACATTTCATAAAAGTATTTTATTTTTGCTCAGCCATGGCGAAAGCGAAATTGTTCCTCTAATACATTACCAGACTGAGTCTTGCTCGAGCTGGCTACTATTTCATATCCACGTCTCTACTTTCGTAATTACATGTTTGTCTCAATTCTTCTCAGGGCAATTCAGAGATGGATATATAAACTTCCTAATCTGTGTCTCAACAGCAAATAGAGAGAAAAAAAATATTGTCCACAAAATAGCTCGGGTGGCATGGGTGATTATGTTATTATCCCATCCCGATGCATCACAGCTTGGTATGGCAACTGTTCTGCCTGTGACTGCAGCAACTGCAGAGAGTGGTGGACACACCTCAGCACGTCACAGAAACCAGCCTCCCCTCCATGAACTCTGTCTACACTTCTCACTGCCTTGGTAAAGCAGCCTGCATTATCAAAGTCCCCACACACCCTGGACATTCTCTCTTCTTCCCCCCTTCCTTCAGTCATAAGATGTAAAAGCCTGAAAGTACATACCACCAGGCTCAAGGGCAACTTCTATCTCACTGTTATAAGACTATTGAACGATAAAATGAACTCTTGACCTCAAAACCTACCTTGTTATGACCTTGCACCTTATTGTTTAGCCTGCACTGCACTTTCTCTGTCACTGTAACACTTTATTCTGAATTCTGTTACTGTTTTACCTTGTACTACCTCAAACCACTGTGTAATGAATTGATCTGTATGAACAGATGCAAGACCAGTTTTTCACCGTACCTCGGTACTTGTGACAATAATAAACCAGCTTATCAATTTACCAATTTATTTCATGTAAATCTGAGGTGTTTGTAAAACTTAACTCCCACATTGATATCAAGTTGGGGTACGGTTGAAAAAAGTTGCTAAAAACTTTGACAAGGAAGAAAATAGTACCATTCGTTCTGAGTACATCAGCTGATTCCACTTTGGGAGATTTTCTTTTGGCAGCCTGTCCCCTTCAGCCAAGTGAATCGGGGCCTATCCAAAAATCCGAACGGGCAGGTAACCAATAGTAGGTCAGATATTTGGAGTTCTCTTGTGGCGACTTACCGTTCATGAACCGACTCCTACGATCGCGAGCGTCGTCGGAGGCCCTGACACAAGATAGCGCGGGGCACTCCTTCTTCGTTGGGCTAGTGGAGCCCACAAGCGGGAAGGTCATGTGACCTGCGCATGACGTCAGCGCGGGAACTGTGTTTATTAAAGGGGCAGTGCACCCCAGTCGTTCATTCGGCTCTTGGACTTCAAACAAGTGTCTCATGTCTTTATTCAGTGTAGCTAGCTGCTACATTGGTGACCCCGATGGGCCCAAACGTTTTTGGACCCACGATGTCTGAACAACAAGAGGTACTGGCAGTAGCCCTT
>JARFYF010000063.1:48782634-48792885 GCA_030265395.1 Rhina ancylostomus | reverse complement strand
ATAGTGCAAGTACAAGTAGTGCATAAAACAGTATATACAGAATACAAATTTAGTGCAGAGTTAGTGCAAAACAAAGATGGACGAAGAAAATACAGAACTCAGTGTGTTACACTAATTGTATAAACATGTTCAGCAGCAGCCAAAGTTCTTATACGCCATTGTGCAAATCAGGGCTTTTGACACGGCATTTGTCTGCAAATGTCTCCAGGGTATTCAGGAGCCTGACAGCCTGCTGGAAGAAAACTGCTGTGCCGTCCAGTAGTTCTGGCCCGGATGCTCTGGTACTGCTTGCCAGATGGCAGTGGGACAAATAGGTCGTGGGAGGGATGAGAGGGGTCATCTATGATTCTGCAGACCTTGTGTGTGCATCATGTGTTGTAGATATCCAGGATCGATGGTGTCCTGATGTGATAATTGGCCAACTCATTCTGTGCAAATCAGGGGGCCAAAAGCCTTTGGACCAGCTGAGAAACCCATGGCCCTCCTGTGGTGAATGTTTGCGGCCTGATATCTGATAATTCCTTTAAACAGCCCTCAGATCTCTACTATGCAGAGATGGAATGAAGCACACTGTTAAGTGAAGAAAATCAATTCCTGACAATCTTAAGTTACTCATTATGGAGTTTGAAGTAAATTGAGAATTGCTTGGTTGTGTACACTTCTGGACCAGAGGAAAATGTTCTTCATGTTGTGTGGTTAACAAAATATTCACTCATTGGGATATGGATACAAAATTTAGGTGTCTACATGTCTCATGGAAGACTGCAGCCCACATAAGCTGCTAGGTAGAGGAGAAGCCTGAACAATTGGAATTGGTTTGTTATTGTCACTTGTACTGAGGTACAGTGAAAAACGTCCTGCATATTGTTTGAAGATCAATTCATTACACAGTGTATTGAGGTAGTACAATGCAGAATAAAGTATCACAGCTACAGAGAAAGTGTAGTGCAGGTAGACAATAGGTTCAAAGTAATAACAAGGTTGATTGTGAGGTCATCATACTAGGGAACCGTTTAAGAGTCTTATAACAGCGGGATAGAAGCTGTCCTTGAGCCTGGTGGTATGTGCTTTCAGGCTTTCCCATCTTCTGCCTGATGGGAGAGGAGAGAAGAGAGAAGGTCCAGGCTGGGTGGGGTCTTTCACTATCCTGGCTGCTTTACCAAGGCAACGAGAAGTTTAGATAGAGTCCATGGAGGGGAGGCTGATTTCTCTGATGTGCTGAGCTCTGTCCACGACTCTCTGCAGTTTCTTGTGGTCACAGGGAGAGCAGTTGCCATACCAAGCTGTGATGCATCCATATAGGATGTTTTCTATGGTGCATCAATAAAAATTTGTGAGTGTCAAAGGGGACATGCCAAAGTTCTTCAGCTCCCTGAGGAAGTAGAGGTGCTAGTGAGCTTTCTTGGCCATGGGGTCTATGTGGTTGGACCAGGACAGGTTATTGATGATTTTCACTTTAAGGAACTTGAAGCTCTCACCCTTTCAACCTCAGCACTATTGATGGAGACAGGAAATCAATCTCAACACCATTGAATCAATCCCAACACCATTCTTGGTGCTTTTCAGAGCTCAGGATAGTCCATTATATTTGTAAACCAAACTGATTGGGTCTGCGATCTTAAGCTCCACTCGTTTTGTACAAAGCTGATTGAAGAAATGTCAACTGGGGCCAATGAGTGAGGCAGTGTCAATGATTGTTCCTTCTGTTTTGAGGACGTAGGAACTTCTGTGTTTGTGTCCTGCTGTTGTGTTTCAAATCACCTACTTGAAACCAGAAAAGTTAAGATGGTGGCCTGAGTGTTTATAGTGAGCTTAGAGGTTCCAGAATGAACGAGGCAGAATTTTCCCGAGTGATTTCTGGCTGAAAACACTGGTCAGTTCATTTAAGATTTACAAATCTGTAGTGATAACCATGTTCTACCAGAGGCTATGTACCTTCTCCTTAAGTGGTCCTCCTCACACTTGTACCCTCTCCAAAAATCAGACACCTTTCTCCAGATAGACTCACTCAACCACTACCCCATCCCCTGCCACCCCAAAATTCCTAGAGAAACAAAGGATTGCAGCTGCTGGAATCTGGATGAAAAACACTATGATGCTGCTTTTCTCCACAGATGCTGCCTGGTCTGCTGAGCTTCCCCAGCATCAAAGTGTTTTTTCACCCCAAAATTCCTTTTATTTCTCCAATGAAGTATGTTGTCCTAATGAAGCACTAAAGATCTCCAGCTTGTCTATCAAGCTAATTGTAGGTGTCATCCCCAGTCAGAGAAGCATTCCATTTAAATTCTATGGGACATTTGAGAAATCTTTTCTTCTGGGTTTCCCAACCTCAGAGGAAAGTAGCAGAAGGGTGCAACAAACAGACGTTTCCAGAACATGAAAATTTCAGGTGAAAGATTGTTGAAACTCACTGGGCTTATTGCAGTATCCTAAGCCGTGGTCAAAGAAGGACAGTTGCTGTGCAATTACCATATGTACAAAGAACTAAATATATGTTGAAAGCGATTGCTACAGCTGTTGTTCTAGTGTCACTGATGCACCATTGGCTAAAACCCACAAGGGGGCAGGAGAAGCCACAATGTTTTCACCAGATTTCTTCTGTGCCAGTTTAATAGCAATCCACTTGGCTTTCCAACAACTTGCAATCACGGAGAGTGATTGAAGCAAATAGTATAAATACATTTAAGGAGAAGCTGGATGAGCACACGAGGGAAAGGGAGCTAAGGGTGGAACTGACAGAAAAGGCTTGAGTGGAGCATAAATGCGATAGGCCACGAGGTCTGTTTCCATATATAAATCCCATGTAACCCCAGAGATAATATAGGTGATTGTCAAGTCTATATAATCATGTTTCTGTGAGGTTCACAAAATCAGCACTCACCTTCAATTAGCTCCAGAGACTATTATTAGTTCAATTAAGGTAAATGACAGAAAATTTTAAAAAAGATTCAATATTAAGTAAAAGTGTGATCCTGATGATTTGAGTGAAGCACAGAGGGAGTGCATAACCCAGTAATGATGAAGGAACAGCATTAGTTAAGTCAGAAGGTGTGTCATTCAAAGGGGACCTGAGAAGTTGTCATATTTTTCTGTGTCTGCTCTCCTAATCTCTTTTGGTGGTAGATATTGCAGTTTTAGGAGTTGCTGTCATGTTTGTCTAAACAGGGGCTTCAGAGCATATCAACCAACACATGCATCTGTTGTTTTGGCAAAATGCAATAACTTGAAAATCATTACAATTTAACCATGATCATGAGAATTTAAAAGATTCTAAATTGTTGGGTGTTACCATTCTAATTTTCTCTGGTTCCACATAACCAACTTTCATTTCAGTTCTAATGTATCCAGATAATTGTGCATGCAAAAGGTAAACAATACAACTGGGCAAATGTGCAGTAGGCACCAAATGAGATATCAGACCTAAGGAGATCTTATCTCTGTGTAAACCTAATAAGGTAGTGTGCTAACAGTTTGTTTTATCTCTCTCAATATTTTGAGTTTCCATTGACTTTAATTGAAATAAAATGTTGTAGAAGTCAGGTACTATTGCATTCTCCAATTACTGACAAATAATGTTAGGAGGTTATTAGGAAAGGTACAAACTTGTAGCTAATCAATTTGATTGGCTTTGTGGGCAGATAATAGGAAGCCATCTGACCTCTTATGTGTAATTAAGCTGGTGAAAATTTCATGGTTATGAAGAATATCAAACAGACTTTTAAACTGGAATGTGAGATTACAAACTTGGAAATGAGCCAAAATGCTACATGTGAGTGTATTGCATTGTAAAAAGTATGTCTTAGTTTACACATGGATGATTCTAATCAAATTGCATTAATTCTCTTTCAGGCACACCCACTTCATCTCCTACAAGTGCGAGTAAGTACCCAAGTAAATACCTTTCACTCAAATCAGATACAGTTATTCTGTATGCAGTGCATGGGTATTGTATGCTTCGTATAACGGAAAGTCGAACTCCAAGCTTGTTTAATGCTGTCATTATGTGTTTCATAACAACTTTTCTGATCTGAGTTAAAAAATATGCTTTAATTATTTCAAAGATACAGGTCTGTTGCAAAATAACAAATTCATTGAGAAACAATCTGCATAAATAATTAATACTGGGAATGGTATCAAAACCAAAAAAAGCTCCTTTGGCCTTCTACAAAAGTATTCGTTTAACAATTAGATGAACAATGTTAAACTGCTCAGTTAAACTTATGGATGTTTTTCCAGTTCTTTGATTAACAGTTTGCCAAAGCCAAATGCAATGTGAGTAAATGACTGTTGGATCCATGAAGTTAAGAAAGTCCCTTTTATTTTTTTTCACACGCCAGCTTCCCATAAATTATGGCTATTGTCTAATATGGGGATTTGGTGTTCTTTTAAGGATTTTCTTTTAACCATAAACCTCTTGAGAATCTTATGACTGTCACCCACCCACCCATGAAAGCAACATGTCATGATTCAGCTGCCTCTTGCCCCTAGCCGCCGTAAATAAGTTGGATATTAGCAAATAGTAATAATTGTCAAGGTAAGTTGTGCATTAGTATCACTGCCATATTGTAACAGTAGGATTACATTGATGTTGGAGTGCAATTTGCATTCCTGGTAGTTCCGAACCTCAGTTAATATTTTTTCCAAAATTTCAATCTATCCATTTTTTTTCCACTGACACTTCAAGTAGAAATTCTGCTGACCACAAAATAAGAAATACAAATTCAGGCATCAAGCAGCATTAACCATCTTGTGTTGTATTACTACTACTGCTTGCCAGCAGGATGTGCCTGGGTAGAAAATATGGGGATAGATTTTTAACTCCTTCTGTCTGGCAGCTGATGAGGCAATCCCTACGTGCACTGAGCTAGAATGTACCCTTCAAACTCAGCACAGATTTACCATTGAGTTACATTCCCACACTTTCCTCATTTAGATCGATGCACAGATCTTAAAAGGATGGACCATCTTCTACTTTTAAATGTCATAACACAGCATTAGTAGCATTCTCAAGGAGAAACTAAAATGATGTTTTTTCTTCTTGCTGCTAAAGAACAAGGTCTTAAAATATGTTGGAAATCCATACATTTGTTACAAAATCCAGTGTGAGCATCATTGGCACCTGATATTTGTTCCTGAGACAATGTGGATGGTAACATCTTTCTACCTGGAGAATACTTGCAGTGCCCAATCTTACCCTATTTTTAAAGGAATAATGAACCAAGAAATTATCAAAAGGATGTAGTACCAGCAGTGGCTATGGAGATTTCAATGAAGCTGTCCTAAAATTACTGAGTTATTGCATTGCCTGGAGCAGTACTGAAGTGTACAGGACCCGAGGTTCTGTTTGGGAACTCTCAGCTGATGATATAGCAGTGTGACCACCATTAGTAGCCTGTCCCAGTAGAGAAGTTATCAATCACTGTACCTATTTGTCATAGCTATTGAGTGATCTCTCTTGGCAATCTGTGAACATTATTGTTGTGCAAAGCCAAATATATGCCTTTATATTGGCTCATTTCACTCAAGATAACACGTGAAAGGAAATCAGTTGGAACCAGACAGCAGCAAGCGTTACACCATTTTCATAATGAAATAAATGACAAGCAAAAACAAAATCATTTTCTTAAAAGAACAACATCATCAGAACCATAGATGAAAATTCTTGGATGTTGTTAATTCTCTTGATAAAACCAAGGAAACAGGCAAGATTTTAAATCAAAAGTGTATGTATTTCTTTTGGAGGTTTTGAGTGAACACTGCAGTGAACCCAATAGCTTTAAAACTTTCATGCCTTCTTGCAAAATCAAGCAACAATTTCAGCATCAAATATCATTGTTTCTCTGCTGGACAAAATTCACTGAAATTCCATCAATGTATTGGTGAATTTTGTCTTGAAGCAAGTACATTTGATCTTTTTTTTCCACTAGGAATGGAAGTTCCCTGAGACAGCAAAACATGTGGGTGGGTGATATTTGGGTCAATGGTCATATATGTACAGAATACTGTCCACCATCTCATTTTGCTCCCACAACCAACACCTAATCTTAACTCAATGAACCCTTCCAACCTTGGTTTAACAGCAACATTTTCTCACATTTCTTTCTGAGCCATATCACACCATTCATAAAAACATTATAAATTGGAAGGATTTGTTTCTCTTGCAATCGCACAAGTGATCATATGGACAATAATATGTCAAACAGGACACTTGTGAATAAACTAAGGCTCAATAATTTGGATTGGAATATAGTCAAGAGGGAATATTCATCCTTTTTAACAAGGGTAAAAAGTTTTTGAGAGTGACAAGACAAGTTATTTTATTTAATGCACTTTTGGTTCCAACTGTAAAGTCCTTCAGTTTCATCCAACAGCAGATTTCACCAGCACGTCTACTGAGCCAGTGACTACTAGCATCCCCAGCACTCATGCATCATTAAATAAGACTTCACATGCCAAAGCAAGTGGAATGGAAGTGATTGGGCAAAATAGATTGATTGGAGGACCATGTGTGATGTTCTGACTTTCATAGATGTTTTCCTGTATGAGGCACATTTTTCATACAGTATACCTTATGAACAAGGATGATCTCACCTCCTGAATTCTGCTAAGTCATTGAACCAGACCAACTGCTCCTTCTGGCTTCCACAAATACTCCATTAAGTACTGAAATCCATAGGATGCAGTAAAGATAGTCCGATCCCCAACAATTGTGGGATTACAATCTCTGCTTGGTCAACATACTTCGGAATCACCTTCAGACATGAATCAAATTGCCCCTATTGTTAGTACATCTCTGTAAAACTTGAGCCCTGTTCATTCAGAAGTAAGTAAAATATTAATAAGTTATAACTCAAAAGAAAAACACTAGAAATTCAATATAAAATACAAAATGCCAGGCAGTACATGACTTTCACTGAACAATGGCAGAATCAAAGAGAATGAGAAACTGCACTGAGAAATACATTTCATCCCATTGCTTCATGGCAACTGTTATTCTAACTCCTTAAATAATCCCACTTCTCTGCTCTTTCCCCGTGTAGCTGCAACTCTAGCCAAATTTCCTCATTTTTATTGTCTGTGTTTCTTTGACAGAAATCCAAAATGAAGGATTCCATGACAAGACGGGTTTTAAGTTGTAAAAAACTATATTATCCAATGTGAAATAGATATCTGTTTGAAATTATGAATTGAATTGACCATGTTGTTAGAGGAATGGTAATCCAAACTCCAATTCTTCAAGCAACAATAAATGTACCTAAAGTTTAAATACTACTTTAAAGTTTGATTTCAAATTTAAGTGATCCTGCTTGGATCTCTCTTCAAAATGTGAACAAAATGTTCTATTTGTCTTGATACAAATGGAATGAAATGGTTTGAGGCAGAAAGTTCAATGTCATTTTCATTTTGCCTTGTGCGCCATTTGAAGAATTGTCACCTTTTGTATAGGTTTTCTCATAGGAAGCAATATGCGTTCTGAATGCAAGTGACCTCTGGATTCTGCTGAACAGCATGACTGAGCATTTACTGCTCTCGCATCTGTAGATATATAAATTGAGATCACTCACTTTTACATGTTTTGGACTTTATACTGTTTGAAATATTTCTGTGCTTGATGCAAACTCTATGGACAAACCATGCAATGACCTTAACATGATTTACATTAATTGTGCTTAATCCTTACTCTGCTGACTGTGGGGGCCTCTTCAGTCGGATTGTTGAGCTTCCCTTCAGTTTGCCATGCTCACACTTGCATTGAATCTAATTGACAAGCTCACTTAAAGTCTGTGGACAACCATTTGCAAGGAGAATGGTGTCATCCTTTCCTTCCTAGTTTATCGTGAAGTCTGAGCTGTGGCTTCTGTCCTGTCAGGCATGGCATTACTCCTCACACGTTTGTTCTTCCCAAAAGATTACTCATCACTCACATCCACCAGCATGGCTCCACCATCAGTGACTAGTTCATTCACAACAGGTTCAAGTACACCCATAATGATGTACAACTTTTTGATTTAAAGTCAAAATGGATATAAACCATAACCACATTCCCACAGTGTATTGCCTGGATCTCGTTTTCTCTGAATGATGGTAACATCGTAGAGAATGATAAAGCACTGAGAAAATAATTTCATCCCATTGTGAATCAGCAGTTGTTTGTTCAAATTGCATAAATATCCCATTCTTCTGCTCTTTCCCTATGGTCACCCTAATTCTGAGCACAGACGGTTGCAATTCAGGCTGAACTTCTCCATTTTCATTATCAATGCTTCTTTGATGGAAATATAAAATGGAGGATTCCTTCATATGATAGGATACAAGTTAAAAATAATTAATATAAGAAATAAATACACTTTCTAATGCCAAATAGAGATTGGTTTGTAAGGCACAGCACGGTAGCTTAGTGGTTAGCATGACGCTATTACAGTGCCAGTGACCTGGGTTCGATTCCCACCGCTGCCTGTAAGGAGTTTGTACATTCTCCCCATGTCTGTGTGGGTTTCCTCCGGGTGCTCCGGTTTCCTCCCACCTTCCAAAGACGTATAGGTAGGTTAATTTTTGGGGCTTAAGATGGGCGGTGTGGACTCATTGGGCCGGAAGGGCCTGGTATCACACTGTAAATAAAATTTTTTAAAATTTAAAAAAAAATTAAGAACTGACTTAACCACATTGGGATAGGGATAACATTCCAACCCTATTTTATCAGGCAACAATTATATCTGCAGGCTAAATACTACTTAATTTTTTTTCTAATTTTGTATGATCCTGTTTGGATAAGGGGTTAAGGAATAAAGCTCAACAATATCTTAGCCTTTCATAGGATTTTCCTGCGGCTTTCCTCATGAAAGCACATTGTTATGCAATATGTTTTATGAATGCCATAGTGGGTTAGATTCTTCAGTATATCTGAGCATTTCCTGCTGACAAATTCAGTTGAGAACTATTTCCAAGGAGAATGGTGTTAGCCATTAATAATTTCTAGCACATCCTTGGCTCTGGTTTCCACCTGTTGAGGTATGGCATGCATCACACTTTTGTTCTTCCACTAGATAACATACCACCTGCACCCACCAGCACAGCTCTACCATCAGGGACTGCATCATTCACAAAAGGTTCAAACATGTCCACTGAAATATCTATGCATTTTGTTTTGCAGTCAAAGGATTTGCAAAATACATGCCAGCAATGTATTGACTGTATCTGATTTTCCTTTCAAGACATGAAAGTCAAACAATCTTCAGAAGAATCAGACGACGATTCTCTTTCGCAAAGTGAATGTTTTAAGCCATTCTCTCTGAATTTACAGCAAAGCCTCACCTGTGATCCCTATATATTCAGATGTGCTATGCATTAATCCTCACACTTCTGTTATTCCAACAGATCAATCTTCACTCACAACCACCAGCACGGCTCAAACAGTGACGACTTCAAAAGCAACAGGTTCAAGTATGTCCATTGGAAATAACCAGCTTTTTGGATAAAGTCAGAATGGCTACAAATCACATTCCCATAATGTGTTGATATTATCTGATTCATATTGAATGATGGTAGAATCATAAAAAGTGATACAGCTCCAAGAAACTCATTTCATCCAGTCGAGGAGCCATAGCTATTTGTCTGAACTGCTTAAATAGTCCCACTCCCCTGCCATTTCTCTGTGGTGACGTTGATTTCACAGAGGCAGCAGCAATTCAGGCTGAATTTCCTTGTTTTCATAGTCAGCGTTGCTTTGATGGAAATCTAAAATGATCGGTTCCAAAAAGAGCTAGGTTTTAAGTTGCAAAGATTTTAATATCTTGCCTAATCACATTGAAAAAGGAACAGCCATGCGATCCCCAAATTTTTTAGGGAACAACAATGTATCTGAAGATTCAGTCTAATATCCAGACTGTAGTTTCTCTTTGTTGCGATGTGGCATGCACCACTCACAATTTAGTTCTTCCACTCTTCAATCACACTCACCGGCACGACTCCAGCATCAGTGACGACTTCATTCTGAACAGGGTCCTGTATGTCCGCAGAGATGCACTCGCTTTTCATTTTCATTTAAAATCCTTCAGAAGTGGTAACAATGCATTGCCTGTGTCTAATTTTCCTTTAAAGATAAAAATTAAAATCATTTCCAGGTAGTTTGGCCTGTGCTGATAAGGTCAGTTAAAGTGTGTTGACAACCCTTCATGGAGGAGAACGGTGTAGATACCTCCTTCCCACTTTCTAGCAAAGTGTAGGTTGTAGTTTCTTTCTGTTCAGGTGTGG
>JARFYF010000063.1:48616629-48635566 GCA_030265395.1 Rhina ancylostomus | reverse complement strand
ACTATCTACATCTCTCTCCCTCCCTGATGCTTCGCAGTGTTTGAAGCTGCGACTCCAGCTCATCAATTCTGAGCTGAAGTTTCTCCAGCCTCAAGCACTTCACTGCAGAAGTTGTCACCGTGCACCACAGCAAGGTCCACTATCTCCCACATCAAGCAGCTGCAGCACACCACCATGTCCTCCATCTGAACTCATTCTTTCCCTACCTAGTTTTATCCTACTTAAAAATTTATAGCAGATAACAGGTAAACCTTTCCTTTACCTACCAGCTACTCTCCTGCCTCACCCCTTTACCGCCTAAAGCCCGTTGAGCCAAAGCCCAATCACTCTGCTCCCTCTCAAACTTATTTCTAGCTTTTTCAAGGTCTGAAGATCATTTTCTCTCTCCACAATTATTTCTGAACTTGCTGAGCATTTCTAGCACTTTATTATTTGCAAACAATAACAAAAATGTAATCCAATTAAAAGAACAGTGCTTCAGAGATTGAATTTTTTAATCCAGAAATCCCTGAAAAAAAATATTCTCAATTTCAAAGACAGCAATGGGGAAAGGGAGAGTTTGGATACCAGATGGAGCTATAATTGCTCTTAGTTGTTTCCAAGGTGTTAAAAAGTGAAGCGCTGGCAACTCAATTGCCGCGTTAGTCGAGGAATGCATTGTGTGGAATCTTAAATATAAAAATGCAACTGCAATTAAAAAAAAATCAAACATGTTTGAAGACATTTTTTTCCTCCCAAATCTCAGAGCTCTAAAGCAAGCTTGCAATGTATTTGAATTTTCACATCAATCAAATTATGGTGTAAATGTTTTAGAAATAATGGTTTAATGATCAATTCTTTACAGTTCCAAGCACCAATCATGTTTCAATGATTTAACTAGATTCACACCACTGCCTCACTACTGTATGCAAGGATTGTCTGGGCCAATTTATCCACTGGTATTTTGCCCCATCCATTTGTCCCTTACCATTCTGATAATTAACCACTGAGGTGGCTCAGGGAACATCCCCACTTATTACTTCATCAAAAATTCCATCGAATTAGTCAAGACTGAAGATAACAGTTACATTACCAACCCACTACTCGGAAGGAAAGAAAAATCTTTAACTTCAGATCTTCCCCTACCCCTCCATAAATCATGGAGGCATAGTCCCAAAGTTCTGATCAATAGCTTATAGATAATCGAGAAAGTCCAGGAGAAAACTATGAAAATATATGCAAAAAAAAATTACCTAAAGATGCACATAAAATATTGCAATGCCATTTACTTTGCACATCAGAAATGCTCAACTTCTGGTAATTTGGTACAAGAAAGATCATCAACCTCCCGTTTTTCAGTTAAATTTTAATAGGATTTAATATGACTTACCCTTCCTCCATACTGCAGCATGGGAGCTGGAAGTACTCGCCCTGTCACATGAGCCATTTCATCTCGGACTTTAAACTGAAACTCCTGGACAAAAGGGTCTGCGTCATAGTTTGCACTTTTTACCTAAAACATTAAGAAAAATATTAAGTACTGGAATTAAAATATATTTCAAGAACACAAGCGAGAGAGCATTGAGTAATCTGCACGAGGCTTAGTTTGTTTAAGAAAATTTCTACATTTATGAATAACTGTTGCATATTCTAATAAATTTAAGTTTCCTTTACTGAGACTTTGTTAAAAAACGGTGAAACTTTTTTTAAAACTGTTTTATATACATTTATGAGAGCAAAAGTGAAACAGCTATACAATTGAGGAAGATTAGTGCATTAGGGACACTGCTGGAGAAAAGTTTCAGTCGAAGACTGAAATCATCACAAGTTAAGGAGTCATATGCAGAACTTAAACCAGCCAGGGGATTTTGCTGAAGAAATTGCAGGGGTGATGGAAGAGGAAAGAAACAATGAGGATTTTAAGATAGGGTGCATGCATATAAATAAAAGCATGAAATCTTTGATTGTGAAGGAGTACTTAGTCAGGCTGGACTTCTTAAGATGAGTACCAGCTGAAAGGAGAAGTGCTGCAGTGAGTACCAATATGGGGATCTAAAAGTTAAAAGTGACTTCTTATTTTGAGTATAGACAATGCTAAATTAAAAATGTAAAAAATCCAAGACTGTCACACACAAGATATGGAGGTTACAGATCATTTTAAAATGAATTTACACTACATGCCATGGGTGAAAATATATTAAACTTTAATACTAGTATGGTTGTATCTCCAATAAAACTTTGACCATTTTCTTATAGGCACTCTGGTACCAGCTTACTTTCATCTTTGTTACACACAGAAACAATCCAAAACGTACCAGTTTACTTATCTCCTCTTGTCTATCAGGTGCAGAGCGTGCTGTTGCTTTGATCATCGTTGATGTTTGATTGTCTGTGAGTTTCTTGATACAGCGCTGCCCCGCAACAATGTTACAGACCTAATTCAAAAAAGAAACTTCAGTGGAACCACATGCAAAGCAATTTTCCCACCTCACGTTGAGGGAAAACGTCTTGCAGATTTGTTTACACTGTTCAAGTAAACAAAACAAAACAGCTATGACAAAATAGTTTTAACCAATGAGTAAAAGGTATGTAAAAGGACATGCAAGTGTTAAATGAAATCAAAGTAGCTGATGGAGCTAATAAAGTTGAAAAAAATTTTTAAAGTAATTTTCATGGTTGCAAGATACTGAATATAGTGATGCATAGTAATTAACTATTGTCTTTCTGTTCCAAATGTAACAGAGAAACCAAGAGCAGAATTTCAGGATTATAATTGTAGGCATTTTAACCCAGAAATATAATTACTATTACCATAATTACTTCCCAATAACAATTCCTCAAGAAACATGACATAAAACCTTTAAGCCACCTCTATATTCATCATGATCTTTACGAATGCTGCAATGTCAGTGTTGCCTTTCAGATGAAATGTTACTCTGGAGGTCCTGTAAGCTTACGAGATGGATACAAAATATTTCATGATACTGTTCCATGATTAGGGAATTGCTTTTGGTTTTGGGGCCAATATTTACCTCTCAAAAGTCATCAATAGTGTACAAATTGGCAGCATCACAAAAATGATTACATATCATTTGTGGCAAAATACTGTGGAATGTCCTGAAGTTGTGAAAATGCTACATGAAGCTCTTATTCATCAAGTCTGTTTAATTATTTTGCATTGTTCTTTTTTTTGCATAAAGTTGGCCAATTTCATTTTTAATTTCTTGCAAGCTATAAACATTACGTATAGCTGGACACATGAAAAAAAAGTACTCAACCACAAGCAAAAAGACTGCTGACCAATTACAAGCACTCTATGAAGCTGTTACACAAACACTGCTTGCACACACAGAAATCATAAATAAATATTTATATTTGACTTTTGGTCCTTTATATACACAAGAGGACAAACTGGTGCATAAATACTGAACTGCAGATGCTGGAATCTGGAGCAACACACAAAAAGCTGGAGGAACTCAGCGGGTTAGGCAGCATCCATACAGGGAAATGGAAAGTCGATGTTTTGGGTTGAGGCCCTTCATCTGGACTGAGTTCCTCCAGCTTTTTGTCAGTTGGCACATAAAGCCTGCCCACCAAACATCTTCGCAAGAATCCTCTGATCTGTTTGGGGAAAAAAAAACATTTTTGTTTGTTTTATTAAGCCATAAAAACCCAAGGGTCACCAGCTTGATTAATGTATTCAAACGATCTCAGCTGGGTCATTACTTGACTACCACAATTGATCTTGGCACTATTAGGCAAATAAAGGTGCCACCTATTTTAAGGGCACTCGCAGGAAAGTGACAAACATTAAATTAGTGGATATGTGCAAGATCAAACTCAAATCTGGTTCTTTCAAATAACTTAAATAAAGAGCATTAAAATATTTCATGACTTTACAATGAATCCATACTTTGTTATTATTATCCAAATATCATCAATAGAGTGAAATCCTTTCATTCATCTCTCACCTCAAGTGGCAGATAGGTGTGTTTCTGTTCCTGTCCCACCTGCAGACAGGGCAGATGTGGATACTTTAACTGAAGGTTGTATTTCTGTTTGAAATACTGAGCCACTGTGCACTCCACAGTCTGTCCACTTTCCAGCTGTAAGGGAAACCTGAGAAACAATAGAAATATGCTCAACACATGCAAGCTGAAATTTTTTAGCCAAGGAATACAACTGGAAGAAATCAGTGCAACTCAAAACAGATGACTTTCACAAACATTTTGACCATAACAAAGAGTCGTAGGGCAATACAGCATGTATTCAGGCCCTCTAGTCCAACAAGTCCATGCCGACCTCTATGCCCATCAAGTTAGTCCCAATTTCCTGCATTTGGACCATATCTCTCTAAGCCCTACCCCTCCGTGTAACTAAACAAGTGCTTCTTAAATTATATTATAGTAACTGCCTCAACAACTTCCTCTGGCAGCCCATTCCATATTCTCACCACCCTCTGCATGAAAAGTTGCCCCTCAGGTCCCTTTTAAATCTTTCCCCTCCCACTCTAAATCTATGCCCCTTAGTTTTGGACTCCCCTACTTCAGGGAAAAGGCCGTTACTGTCCACCTTATCTATGCCTCTCAATTCTAAACACTTCTCTATGGTTACCCCTCATTCTCTAATGTTCCAAGGATGGAACCTAGCCTAGCTGATGGAATTGAGGATTTTGTGGCCACCTTTGCAGATGATACAAAGGTTGGTGGATGGGCAGGTAGTGTTGAGGAAGCAGGGAGTTCTGCAGAAGGACTTGGGCAGACTGGGAGAATGGACAAAGAAGTGGCAGATGGAATGCACTGTAGGGAAGTGTACGGTCATGCACTTTGGTAGAAGGAATAAATGCATAGACTATTTTCTAAATGGAGCGAATTCAGAAATTAGAGGTGCAAAGGGACTTGGGAGCCCTAGTGCAGGATTCCCTGAAGGTTAACTTGCAGGTTGAGTTGATAGCAAGGAAGGCAAATGCAATATTAGCATTCATTTCAAGAGGACTAGAATATAAAAGCAAGTATGTAATGCTGATGCTTTATAAGGCATTGGTCAGACCACATTTGGAGTATTGAGAGCAGTTTTGGACCCGATATCCAAGGATCAACGTGCTGGGATTGGAGAGGGTCCAGAGGAGGTTTACAAGAATGATCCCAGGTATGAAAGGGTTAATGTATGAGAAGTGTTTGATAGCTCAGGGCCTATACTCTCTGGAGTTTAGAAGAATGAGGGAGGATCTCATTGAAACCTACTGAATATTGAAAAGCCTGGATAGATTGGATGGGAAGAGGATATATCCATTCGTGGGAGACTCTAGGACCAAAGGGCACAACCTCAGAGTGGAAGGCCGTCCTTTTAGCCAGAAGGTAATGACGTTGTGGAATTCATTGCCACAGACAGCTATGGAGGCCAAGTAATTGGGTATATTTAAAGCGGAGTTTGAAAGTTTCTTGATTAGTAAGGGCATCAAAGATTATAGGGAGAAGGCAGGAGACTGGGGTTAAGAGGGAAAAATAAATCAGCCATGATCGAATGGCAGAGCAGATGATAGGCCAAATGGCCTAAATCTGCTCCTATGTCTCCTATCCAAATCAATGAAAGTTTATGTTTAAATACAGCAAGCAGTTTGAAAGACAAATGGTTTGTTGGCCCTACTTTGCAAGAGCATGTCTTGTTCCAATTATAAAGGACTGTAGTGTGATCACATCTGGAGTATTATTAGTGGCCTGGTCTCCCTTCTATGAAAGAATATACTTGATAGAGAGATAGAGATACTGCCTCTAAGGTTCAACAGATTGATTCCTGGGATGCGGGATGAGAGAGGGGGAGATTCGGCAGAATGGAACCAGAATCTATCTGGAGTTTAGAAGAATGAAAAGAGATCTCCTTGGAAAGTATCAAATTCTTAAGGGCCAGGTTATAGCTGGCACATCTAGTCCCAGGGATCACAGTCCCAAAATAAAGGATTAGCCATTCAGGAAAGTGATGAGAAGAAATTTCTTCATCTAGACTATTTTTATCCAAGAGGGCTGTTGATGCTCAGTCATTGAGCATGTTTAACACAGGGATCAATAGCTTTTTAAATATTAAGAAAATCAAGCAACAGTGCTGAGGTAGAAGATAAGCCTTGATCTTATGGAATGGAGGAGGGGATCAGGCAAAAAGGGCTGAATGGCCTAATCCTCCTATTGTCTTATGTTCTTCACACAACATGATGCACATTCTCTTGTACCATGACAAACAGAAAAATGAGCATAAGTCATTATACTTACACCATACTTACTTCAAATGTACAAATGTGCCTCCTTTCATCCATTCACCCAGGTGTAGCCTGAGGGCTGCGATCCCAGCATGATCAGCTTTCTGGTGAAACAAGAGTGAGGGGACTGAGATGACTTCCTTTTGATAGTGTGGTGTGGAAGGAAGCTGCTGCTCCCTGACTCTAGTGGGTGCTTTGATAGGAAAAGCTCAGCATCAAAACTGCTGCTCTTCTGAGAAGTAGTGGCTTCCCATTCCCAGGGACCCTTCAAGTTTAAGTCAGGTGTCCAGCAATCAAATAATCTACTGGTGATCCACATGAGCTTCAGTTCTCTTTTACTCTTCTTCTCACACAGCGAGCGAGCACCGGAGTGTTTCAGTGACTGATAAAGACCTCAGAAAGAGGCAGCATCAACCTCTATCACTGAGACCCCAGAACATTAGGAAGCAGGAAGGGAGGCGATTTCCCACATGCTCTTCCTTAGTATTTGATACTTGTAAAGAATCTTGTATTCGATAATTTTACTAAATAGTTCCTGCAGTTTTCTTAAGTCATAGACAAAGTTAAACTTAAATAGTTATACTTAAGATGAGTAATTAGTCTGGCTTGGGAACACTCTCAGCGCTGCTGCCTCAGGTGACCCTCTTCAATCCTGACTTCGGGGGCTGTCAATGTGGAGTTTGCATGTTTTTCCTCTTGTTTCCTCCCATAGCCCAAAGATGTTCTCTTTGGTTAACTGGTGACTGTAAATTACCCCTTACTGTAGGTTAATAGCAAAAAGAATCAAGGAGGAATTGATGGGCATTTGTGAAAGATAAGTTGCAGGGATTCAGGTCAAGGGGAATGGGAGCAGCCCTGGGAACTGGCTTGGGTCTGATAGGCTGAGTGACCTCCTCTTCAGTTATAAGTTTTAAGATAAGATCATTATACTTGTAATACAAGGCCCAGTTTGCATTTGGGTAATGCCAGTAGTCCAGGACTCCGGCACTTCTGTGGTCAAACAAGAAGTTCTGAAACTACTTGGAGTGGAGTCTGTGGAGAGGTGTTGGAGCCCAGCAGCAGGGGGCCATCTGCTATTAGCTCAATTCTATTAGCTCCGTCTTTTAAGTTAATGCTTTTAAGTACTTGCAATAACTTTTAGGATTTTATTTTAATTTTATTTTTTAGGAGTTTTTTCAATTGCTGTGTGACTTCAATAACAATGTGTCCCATTATATGTCCATTTCAGATATACTGCAAGTATTATCATGTACCCAAAACCAGAAATAAAGTAAAATGTGTCCATTAAAGTTGCTCCCCCATCACCCACTTTATATCGTGCTTGAACTGTGTTTATACTTAATCTGCAATAGTTGTTAAATGTTTCTGGGTGTTCAATTACAGTTAAGTCTCCTCGGCTTTAACAGCTGACAAAGCCAAGAATAGAGCTTGGCCAGCTGTCAAATACTCAAGCTATTTTGTGGCGGGGTTTCCTGCTGCCACTTAGGCCACATCACTGGCATCCTGGTTGCTTTAGGCCAGCAAAGTGGGCTCTCTGCCTTCAGACCAAGTTCAGGCTTGAGATTACCACAGGTGGCAGCGGAGGGCGACAGGACTGTGGCAGCAAGACCTGGTGCAATGATTAAATGAGGTCTTTTGCTGAATACAGGATATCAGCCTTGTATGCCTAAGAACATTCAATAATATTTAAAATGGAACGTGTTAGGCACAGTAGTGTAGCAGTTAGCATAACGCTATTACAGAGCCAGCTACCCGGGTTTAATTTCGGCCGCTGTTTGTAAGTAGTTCGTACATTTTCCCTGTGTCTGCATGGGTTTCTTCCAGGTGCTCCGGTTTCCTCCCACATTCCAAAGGTTAGGAAGTTGTGGCCATGTTATGTTGGTGCTGGGAGCGTGGCGACACTTGTGTTCTGCTCCCAGAATACTCTATGCGATGCATTTTGCTGTGTGTTTCTATGTACATGTGACTGATAAAGATCTTATCTAAAACCTATTTTTAACCCAACTGGCAGCGTTTCATAGGATTTCCAATGGGTTTTACTTTCCTGATAAATATGATATCTGGAACTTCATCTAACACTTTGCTAGAATCCATCAAATGGGCAAAAGACATTGACTCTTTGTTACTTCCTTTGTTAAAAAGAAAATTCAACCAAGTCCTTCAGACAAGCCATTTCCTTAACAAATCCATATTGATTGCTATTGATCAATCTCAAAA
Source organism: Rhina ancylostomus (assembly GCA_030265395.1). Taxonomy (NCBI): domain Eukaryota; kingdom Metazoa; phylum Chordata; class Chondrichthyes; order Rhinopristiformes; family Rhinidae; genus Rhina; species Rhina ancylostomus. The sequence continues at coordinate 48,627,120 of JARFYF010000063.1, read as the reverse complement.
TGCTGACTTCTGCTTACCCTTCAAATTTCTTCCAGTGATTTGCCCACCATCCATTTCAGCTGGTTGGCCAGCAGTTGTTCAGGCTCTCTCCTTCCCTCTTTGTTTTTAAACAATGTTATCACTTCACCAGTGTTATCCTCCAGCATCATGCGAACAGGGATTAGAAAATGGAAGTCAGAGCCAATGCTATTTCTTCTGTTCATCCCATGCCTCTTTTAAGAGTCGAAGGTGCATTTTATCTGAACCTGGTGATTTATCGGCTTTTTAAAAATGCTGCTCCCTTTTAGTATGTTTTTCTATGTGTGCTTTTTATTTGCAATGCTTTGTATTCTTCCTTCTCGGTGGCAAATACTTTGAATTATTCATATCTTCCTCTTCTGCACTCAGGCTGTCTGGTTGATCTCCAATGGATTTCTTCATTGCTTTCATAAAGCATTTTGGGATTTTCCTTAATTTTACCTGCTGGTACTTTCTCATTCCTCCTCTTTGGCTTCTTAATTTCCATTTTATTTTAACCCTTGCACCTTATATACTCTTTAGGCTTTTTGCAGAGTTGCTCTCTAAGTATTTACCATTAGCTTCCCTTGCTTTGCCTGAATTGAACCTTGTATTTCCCTCAGCATCCATGGGATCCAGGTTTACTACTGACCTGTTTGCATTCTCTTCTATGATGCTGATTTACCTTCAAATAACTGTTTCTGGACCACTTTTAATAGGCCTGATTAAATTTGGCTTCAAGCCCATTGAAGAACTTTGACTCCTGGTCTATCTTTGCCCCTTTCCATAACTATGGTATTTAACTTAACTATGCTCACTGCCTCAAATGCTCTCCCTCTGCTACCATCAGTCTTTCCACTTGCGTTGGTTCATTTCCTGACATTAGGTCCATGACACTCTCCCACTCGTTGAGCATGTAGATTGAGTAAAGCACCAACCAGCAACTCCTTATCCCTCTGCAGTGAATTTGCACTTAGGAAATCCCTGAATTTGACACTAAATTGTGCTCTGTGCATCCACATACTGCTTGCCCCTGGGGCTGGAGGGGTTGGGCCCAAGAAAAGGAAACTCCCTTCCTCTACATGGAAACCTACAGTTCCTGTGGACACATCTGTGGCAATTGGACCCAATCACTTCGCTCCCCCAGTAAACCAAGGTAGAAGTTAACCTTGAACTGAAGAATGGTTGATAATTTCACTTCATGCAATCCATGAGTGATATGTGAGGGAATTGACAAACAAGTGGCTGCGTTAGCAACACATGCAGAAGCAATACAGCCATTAAACTGGGTATTCAGAACATGAAGGTAGGCATGCTTTAGCACATTAAGAATGTTTATGTGAAATTAAATACAGAAATGAGCAAGGTTATAAACCCTGAAACATTCACTCTAACAACAATAATAATTTTGAAATTTGTATCATAACATTTGGGCAATAATACTGATTTTAAATTAACAGTATAATTATTGGTTTCAATTATTGTCCACAGATAAAACTTGAGACGTGGAATCAACTTGCCTGATGCTAGTGGACACCGTGCATAAATAATAAAAGAAACAATGTGTCTACCCCTTTGCTGGAGGCTACAAGATTTGCCAAGGGCTAGTTCACCAGCCCAGCTAGATTGTAACACATTTCTCCTGACAAGGGCTTTCATTATGCATTTACATCTTTCTTGAGACACACCTGCAGATAGTTTCTCAAGTTCAACTGCCTCTCATACTGACAGAACAGATGTCATGTGACTAGCTTTGGCAGACAGCTATGTGGACTGACACTAACTTATCTCTTATCCCTTCACCTGCCTATTAGGTTCGGCACTCATTGTAGGGTGTACTGAAACGATCACTTCAGTTTTCTCCGAATATAATGTCGCACTTAATTACTCAATTTAATTTGAGCTGTACACTTTCAAATTGCTCATCTCAAATTAATCCAAGCCTAATCTTAAAATAATTTACCACTCATTTTGACATAGTTCATTAATTCTCTGCACTTCACCAGAGTCCTTCCCATTTTAGGCCAATCATCCTGGCAAGCCATGGTTTACTAATATCAGTTTATCCTGTACCATTGAACGGTTGTTTTTATGCTTTGCATTATTGCAAAGCAAAAAATTTGGAAATGATTATGTAAACCATCAACAGCAGCGTTACATAAATATAACACCTGTAACAGTGAAAATGCTATAAAGCTACTATTTCTATGATGAATTTGATTATTAGTTTCCTCCTTGTGTTAGTAGCCTCCCAACATGCATGGTCATGGGACATCTGGAGTAGCTTGGGTGGTGTGAGTACAGGCTGCTGCCAGATCTTTTCTCACCAATTCTCTCTCTTCTTTCATTTCTCCCTTTTCCCTTCAAATGTTTCCTGAAGTGTTGGTTTCCGAAGTCGCTGCTCAAGACACAACCAAACAATTATATGAACAATATCTCAGAGGCAGCTCTTGATTCCTGGCTATGGGGTTAATTGTCTGCTGTTCATACTTATTGATTTCTTTTCTGAATACAAAATCTGAAGAATCTTCTGTTTCATTTAGATATAAGATATTTATTTATTTATTAGTCACATGTACATTGGAAACACACAGTGAAATGTGTCTTTTTGCGTTGCTGAGAATGTGCTGGGGAGCAGTCCACAAGTGTTGCCACTCTTCCGGCACCAACACAGCATGCCCACAGCTCCTAATCGTACGTCTTTGGAATGTGGGAGGAAACTGGATCACCCAGGGGGAAACCCACGCAGACAAGGGGAGAACGTACAAACTCCTTACAGACAGCAGCTGGAGTTGAACCTGGATCACTGGTTACTACAATGCCAGTGATCCAGGATCAATTCCACATTCCATAGCTGTAGATGAGAATAGGTGTAATGAGAATTTACAGGCCACTCTTGGGTTACGAACGCCCAACCTATGGACACCTCTACACATGAACGAGCTCCCATAATATTATTAAATTGAAATGTCTGATGTACCTACATATGCTTGTTCCTATGAATGGCAGAGCTAATTTCCTCTCTCTCTGTTTCAGAGTCCACTTTTAGTAGTTGTTCATTCTTATCAGTGTGCTTTTGATGCCACTCCTTGTGGAGCTATGATTACCATATTGAGTGTTTTTTTTTTGTGTATTTTCTGACTTCCGGACATCTGTAAAAATGGAACCAGGGAACAACCTGTAGTATAAAGTGATGTTGGTGGCAATGCTGACATCTTTGTTTTGTCATGTTGTCAGGGTTGTTATGGCTGGAGTTCCCCTTACTATCATTGCCTTGGAGTTCCCCTTACTACCTAAGCACAAGTATGTGAAACCAATTCTGATTTTAGGCCATTGATCTGTCAATTTTTCTAACTTCATGCAATTCATAAAGTCATACTGTGCAAAAACTGGCCTATCAGCCCACTGAATCTGTTCCGACCACCAAGCACCCTTTTACATTAATTGCATTGTAGTGTCCTCATATTGACTTTGATTCCTTCCCCAGGATTTACCATTCACCTGCACACGAGGGCTTTTCTCTTTCTTACAGAGGCAAATTAACCTACCAAACAGCACAGTTTGGGGATGTGGGAGGAAACCAGCACACCCAGAGGAAACCCACATGGTCACAGGGTGAACATGCAAACTCCACACAGGCAGCACCAGAGGTCAGGATTGAACCGCCGGGTCGCTGGAGCTGTGAAGCAGCAACTCCATTTGCTGTGCCACTGTGCTGCCCCTCACTCCACAGCTGCTACCTTTCCTGCTAAGCATTTTCCATATCTTCTGTTTTTAATGCCAGCTGTTGAAAGGTATTGACTTCTTCCAGCTCCAGCCCATTCATTTATTCTGCATCTATTACCTGTACTACCTCAATGCACTCTGTACTAACTCAATGTAACTGTACTGTGTGATGAATTGACCTGTATGATTGGTATGCAAGACAACTTTTTCACTGTACCTTGGTATATGTGACAATAATAAACCAATACCAATATTACCAATCAACTTTCCATCCATCAGAATTTAAGATTTTGTTTCTCAGTGAAATTTTGAACGTAACTCATCGAGCAAAATTTGATAATGTGCTTTAATAAGGGGTATTAGGATTAATGGGTAGTTTTTAAGGAGTTTCTTAAGTGATGCAAGAAAGCTGAAAGAAGGGATTCCAGAGTTTTGGACTTGGGCAGCGGAAGATGCAACCATCAGTTGTGGAACAGAGAACGTCAGGGAAGTGCAAGAAGCAGAAATAGATGGAAAAATGTTGAGGGAGTTACGGAAAAGGTCAGGGCCAGGGCCTGGGCAAGAATGAGTCAATGTCAAAATTACTTTTGTCTGTAAATGGAAGTTTCACTTTAAATGAGAATGTCAGTGGGCTTGCCAAGCTGTTTTATCAAGTCACTGACTTGGCATCAATCTTGCCTTTGCCGTATCTGTAATAACTCCACACAATCTGACAGCTCCATGATGGAACCAATCTAAGAAAGTAATCCATGGAGAGAAGTTTAAGAATTAGCAGTTAGTTGTGTCAACCAGCAAGTGGGAAAAAGCATCCTGGCAAAGGAATTGTGAGAGAACTGGGGAAAGTTCCTGGCATCATGAGCCAGTACAATTGATGAAGGCATTCTTGTACCCATATTAAGACATCACCACAAGCAAAGTTGAGCATAACTGAACATTTTTTTTAAGTACGAAATGCGCAATGACGGGGTGAGTGGAGCTGCTGTCTCTCACCTCCAACAATTTGGATTCAACCCTGTGCTTGGGTGTTGTCTGTGTGGAGTTTGCACATTCTCCCTGTGACCAGAGTGGTTTCCTCCCACACCTGAAGATGTGCAGGTTGGTAGGTTAGTTAGCCACTGTTGTGTGCTCCTGGAGTGTAGGTGAGTGGTAGAATCTGGGGCTACGGGGAGAACAAAATAGGATTGGTGTGCATGGGTGTTTGATGGCTGGTATGGACTTGCTGGCCTGAGGGGCTTATTCCACACCGTACGGCTCTATGACATCAACTCTGAAATTATTTTTCATTTTTGTACACACCTCCACATGTAACCTTCCCTGTTCATTCTCTGAGCATACTTATGTCAATGTTGTCTGAGGTGCTGACCTCCAGGGGGCACTGGGGTGAAAAGACTCAGACAAAGCCACAACAGACAATGACTGTCATTCGCAAAAAGGAGTGTTTAAGCCTTTCGAGGGAGGAGAGAAGTTAAGGGAGTGGCAATAAACTTGACCAAATCTAAACAGCAAACATGCCATGAACATCAGTCCAACAGGGCTTTGTCTGGGGGCTGTGTGTGAGTAATCCCCACTGGAGAACTAGGAAATGATCACCTCCTGTATGAGTTTCCTGAGGGTTAGAAATCGTCCAACACGGAATTCCAGCCTGTGGTGAAGCTTAGAGATCAAGATGTCTGATATAAAACATCTTGGAGAGAATGCTTGTCAGAGGCTTTACTATTCTTGGACCACAGATGAGAGAGCAGATCAAGAGAAGGTACGGGGTGGAGGGTTGGTGGAGTGGGGTGGTGATTTCAGGTGACCGGCAGAGAGGGCAATGATTGCAGAGGGTCATGTTCACAGGAGGCACCATGTGCCCAGTAGAGTCCACAGACAAAGGCTTGGTTCCCTGGTCTTCGAAGGGCTGGGCATAGAGGTGCAGAAAGCTGGGATCATCAGCTTGGGTGATGTGGAGAACATCTGCCGCTGACAGAATTTGCTAGCCGCTAGCATGAACAGTGGAGGTGCCCCCATCCTCAGCCTTCACGTTGAGCTCATTCCTGGGCACAACCAAAGCCTGATCTTCCAGTCAACACCACATCGTTGCAGAAGAGGAGTTTGTCAGGGTGTATTTCCCCATTAAGATAATGTCTTTAGCTGGCAAATATATAGCTGGCTTTCCACAGCTACAAATACTATCCTAGTTTCCAATCCAATTCTATAAGGAGCATTGAACAACATCAGAGGATTTTATTCCACAATGAACTTTCAGACAGATGATCTGCAGATTCCCTGGGAGGTGACATGATGTTTTCTCCCTGTAATAGTACAACACTCCCCTATTGTGGAATCATGTTTGAGGAATGGCTGCTTGGCTACAAAGAATAGCCCCTTCAAATCTGGCCGGTGACACCTTAAAGGAAATCCGCACCAAGCTGTCCGTGTGACAATGAGATGTGTTATTAAACAAAGCAGAAGCAGGTGTGAGAAGCATTTCAGATGCCTGGTTTGTTTGAAGGCCTCCTTCATAGTTGCCAGCAAGGGTGTCAACAATAACCAAGGTGCAATATAGCTCAGGGGAAGGGACTAATGGAGGGCAAACACTTGCTATTCTTCCTCCGATGGAGAAGAAGGTGAAGGGGAGCCCCATTCCCTGCCAGTTCCTTGCTACATCAGACGGCAGGCATGCTCTTGAAGGCTCGAAGTTTCGGTCAGACAGTTCATATGATCATATTCCGACCTATCCCCTACTCCCCCTTTACTGACCCCAAGTGGCCTGACAATCAAGATTCACCACTGTCCGTGCAAGAACTGGCTTTGTTCCATTCATGTCCTTTTCATTAATGATTAAGCAACCAAAAAAGTAACAGCTGCCACTCTGCAGACAAGAATGGTGAAGACAAATTAAAACATTTTCTGTAAATTCATAAAGAGATGAAAGTTTCCAACAACATGTCCACAAAGAAGCATGCATTTATTTATTAGGCTTTGCAGCCCTTTCAGAACATCCCAAATGCATTCCCTGTTGTATTGTAGGAAATGCAGCAGCCAATTTGATCATAGCAATTTCCAAAACATTAATATGATAATGACCCATGTGCTTGTGATATAGGTGACTATCGGTGACTATCAGTGACGGGCTCCCTGCTCTCTTGTTCATTTTACAGGATACAAGCAAGAACTGACAATGCCAGCATTTATTTCCTATCCCTCGGGGAGGTGTTGGTGAGACACTTTCTTGAAATGCCACAGTCTCGTTCAAGCTTAAGCTAAGACAGTGAAGGAGCCGGCACTACAGGCAGACCCCTTAGGGAAGGGTCCTGGGGCAATGAGCTTGCAGGACAGTCACCCAACAGCAAACACAAGCAGGGCTCTGGCAGGCATGGAGACAGGCTGCACGCAAAATAGAGATGGAGCTGCTCGTTGTCATCTTTAGACTGGAGAAGTTTTACCAATACACACATGGCAGAAGTGTATATGTGCATGGTGATCACTGGCATAGAGCACCAAAGAGGTTGCCAATGAATAGACACTGGGGGGGGGGATGTACCACTGATTTTGCAGGACAGGAACACCAGAGCTCAGCAGAGGGTCCCAGGTGAATCGAGCCCAGCTTGGATTAGACCCAGAAAGGCAGCCTGTCAGCTCTATTGTTGGAAAGACTTTATGCTGATAGCTGGCACATAAAGACCATATTTTGGATGCATGGTTTTTTTCCTCATTGAAGGTTGAATGAAACACGTGGTTTATGCAATATTGAGTGAGTATCCCTTTAAGAATAGTAGCATGTGATCAGCTGCTCCCTGTATGTTGCTAAAGACATTTCTGTGTGGAAGTGGCAGAAGCAGCCCGCCTGGGTGGAAGTCAGTCACAGCGAGAATGAGGTTCAGGCTTTTCCCTAATCACGTGCCCTAATTAATCTGATTCGTTGTCTATCCTCCAGAATCGTGGAGGGAGATCCTGAAACAGAGGTCCCTTCTGCAGTGGGCTTCTTTCTTTCAGAGACTGTGATGACTGTCACTTACAACGACACAGCAGTTTCTAGTGTTGGTACCATCGTCTTTGTACTTGCACAATTGGACACTGCAGGGCAAACAGCTAATGATTGATTCATTATATCAGCCACTCTATTCATACCAATTTCCCATGCTCTGTGCGCACAGAGGCTCTGTCCTGTGTTTTATCTCGACATATTTCTGTATTAAAAGAAAGAAATAGTGTCTTTTCCCAACCTCAGAACATTCCAAAGTCCCACAAACAGCTATGACTAGGAGCAGCTGTTCCATCTTCTGGGTTAATACATCGCATCAAAAATTCTTACTTTGATGTGTTGTATGCCATTTTTTCTCCATAAAAGGAAGGGCATTAATTATGTGCATTGGCCAGTTCATCAGGGATATACCTAGGAAAAAGACTGATTATGTCTGAGAATTAACAACTTAGACTGAAAAAGATTGCCCTGAGGCATATCCTCATAAATCTCTTGTTCAAAAATGACAGAGCCATGACAGAGGTTACTTTTCTCCTAGCTGTCTGCTGGGAATAACATAATCAACTGACCTTGTTGGGAGGGAACAGATCGATGTGAGGGATGTATCAGATCATCCAGGTTTTTCCGGTCTGCCACGTTCTCACTTCATAGCCACAACTTAACATGTTGGAGGTTAAAAAAAGTGTCAGTTGACATGAGGTCTTCAAAGGGCTTCGTTTCCACGTTCTGATGTGAATTATTTCAGATGGACAAACCATGGCATTTAGTGTTTAAACTTAAGCGGTTGCTTTATGGCCTCTGTGAGTTTCTACTCACGAGATAGGCTGAGTTTCTCTCCTGAGTTCCAAGGTCCTACACCCAGTGTCTGATTGTGAATTGTGTGGAGCCACTATGGAATATAACAACAGTTGTTAACTTATCCAGTAGGACAGCAAGGTTCTAAGTTTCAGATAATAGAGGGTGGGGGACTTAGAGAGGAACAAGGGGATGAAGCAGAGTACAGCATGTACTAGTTATTACCTTAAAAAGGACTTTTTAAACAACCTTTGTTTAATTTAAATTGAGCCAGATAACCAACATCAACCTTAAATGTGTTGTAAAAAAATATTACATTGAAATTGTCCTCGTAAAACCAAACATTTTACAGATGTCAGTGTCCCTCTGTGTTCATGGTGATCTCCCTCACATAGTTTTCATTATTTATACTGTAGGTCCACTAGTTGCGGAGGAGTCTGACCTTCCAGCAGCACTCTATTGGCAGAGGTTGCCTGTGGTGTTAGAAGGCAGGCTTGGGCAACAATTGGTCTAGGATGGTTGTCTGTTCTTTTTGAGAATCAAAGATGGTGATTTACATTAGAAGTGGTGTCTCCTTCTCTGACGAGTCTTTGCCAGATAGCCCCATCCTTGGCTATTGCCTCCCAGTGTCTGGTGTTGATCTGGCGGTGTCTGGTGTTGCCATCAGGGTGTTCCTGTTCCCTTTGGTGAATCAGGAATAAGATACCTGTCCTGGTGGATGTGTACCCACTGCACCTGGCCAGCTTCAGCTGTTACTGGATAACCCAGTACTGGGTCCCAGACTTGAAGGTGTTGACCCCAGTGAACACACTGTCATTAGTGGGGTGATCCTCCAGCTTTATGTTGAGGACCTTCCAGAGAAAAGTGCTGATCCAGGGATTTTGTTTGATTTCTGCATGTCACCCAAGTCTCACAGCTGTAGAGGAAAGCTGGAACCATCACTGCTGTGGAAATGGTCTAGTGTGTGTTCTGATCATGTGGTTATTGAACAGCCAGCCAAAGGCAAGGCTGGCACCGGTGGTTCTGTGCTGAATCCCAACAGCTATGTTTACCCTCTGGGAGAGATGGCTGTCAAAGTGCTTTGTTCCTCGCTGTCAATGTCGATCTTCTTTGCTAGGTCTGATGGTTGACTGGGAGCAGGCTGATGGAAGACTACTATACCTGGTGATCAGGGCAAGCCCTGGGCTGTTGTGAGTTTCAGATAAGTGGTTAAGAGCTGTTGTTATGTCCTTCTTTGAGTGTGCCATTCCAGTACAATCATCTGTGTACTGGAGTCTGATTATCTTTATAATTGTTACTGTAGTTCTAACATGACAGTGAGACAATGGACCTTGCACTAAAAATCCACTGAACAAAAGGTCCTCTATCAATATACCCCTGCTGCGCCATTCCTCTTCCTACAATTCAGTCCATGGTAAGACCCTGGGAAACATTGACTACTTCCCATTTCTCACAAGTCTCCTCTCAGTGTAGGCGGACATCAATGCGGAAAATTACCATCACCTTCAGTGTGCCAGCATCCCATGAAAACCTGAGGAAAAGATTGTTTGAGGATCAAGACCTCACACCTGGCACAAAGCTCGTTGTCTTTGGGCTGCAGTGATCCCTGTGCTTCTAAAACTTGGTCTACTGCAGCAGATATCTCCAGGCATTGAACAAATGCCACCAGCACACTCTCTGAAAAATCCTCCCAATTCACTGGAAGGATAGGTGAACCCGGCCAACATCCCCAACACCAAGGCTCCAATTGCATTCCATTCCCTCCAGTAGACAGGCCATTCACACTCTGACACCAGACTGCAGAGGCAGATGCTTTATTTCAAGCTTGGTCATGGCCATAGATTGTCAATTGGGCAGAGGGAAAATTCAAGGATATTCTCACAGCTTCCTTGAAAAAGCAGTATCTCCAACGCCTCTTCGGGATCTCTGTCCCATAATTGCTTAAAATGAAGGAGAAGTATTTGGAATGTCTTGTGCCCTTGCAACAGGAGTCCGCAGAACCCTGG
>JARFYF010000063.1:48574076-48584936 GCA_030265395.1 Rhina ancylostomus | reverse complement strand
ATATTATCCACATGCTCAGGGAGTATTTCCTGCTCTTCTATGGGGGGGGGGGGGAAATGTCCAAAAGGGTTTTTTGCAAGGGAGCACTGATGAGGCTTCTTCTGAGCTGCTCCATCTCCGGCAGTGTCGTGCTTTCTGTGGTGTACTGAAGTGTGTCAGCCTAGATTTTCTGTAGATATACTGGTGTTCCCAAATATATCACTGATCTTATCCTCCTTGGCAGTTTAGATTCCAGACTGGAAATGCTGTCAGAAACAAGTTAATGTGTGTGTGTGTTGTGTATCCTGTAGATAGTGATTTTGCAGCCAGAGTATTGCTAGTGATGGAAAGGTGACTATTGAGTCCATTGGCACTGATGTTGAACAAATACATTAGGGGCTAACTTTGATTACCCTGAAAAAATATGCAGGGGTTTTAGAACATGATTACCTTACACCATCGATAATGATGCAGGGCATGCAACATAAGCGGAGAGCCAAGACCCTGAGTGGCCAGATCCAGTTGGAGCAGCCTGCATCTTTTTAGTATGGCTAGAGCAGGGACTATCAACCTTGGGGAAAGTGAATCTGACCTGGGAAATATTGAAGGCATAACACAGCAGAGAATGGGCTCTAAGATTCTTCTTATTCATTCATGGGCTGTGGCTCCCCGGCAGTATTTATTATCCGTCCCTAAATACCCTTGAAAGGATGGTGGCAAAATCTCTGCTTTACGTATTCCCACGATGCTGTTAACGAACTCCTGAAATTTGAGTTGGAGGATAACTTGGAGATAGTAGTGTTACAATGCACCTGTTGTCCTTGTCACTCTAGGTGACAAAGGACACAGGATTTTACGATGCTGTCAAAGAAATCTTTCTAAGTCGCTGCAGTGCTTTTATGTGATAACCATTGCAGCCACCTTAGGTAATTACTTGAAAAAAATTGCTTTAAGGTGATGAATTGGGTGCCAATCAAGTGGGCAGCTTTGCTCTAGGGGATGTTGAACTGGTTGAGTGCTGTCAGAAAGTGTTTGGGGAGTCAAAAGATGATCACTTATTTCAGAATACTCAACATCTGACTTCTTCCTGCAGCCAGATTATATGTCGCTGGTCCAGTTAAATCTCTGATCAGTGGGATTTGATGAAGGGAATAGACCTAAATGTTAAAAGCAAATGTTGTAGACTTTCTCTTGTTCAGGATAATTATAGGCTAACATTTATGTAATATGAATGTTGTTTAGCACTTATCAGCCATGCTGAAATGTTATCCTTGTTGCTTGCAGAAATGGATAGATTTGTTACCTGAGGAGTTTCAAATGGAACTGACCTGATGAGGGAGGTTTGCTCACTCAGGAAGCAGAAGATGGGGCTAGTAAATTGCCCAGAGGTATTCCGCAGCAATGTCGTGGGACTGAGATGATTCTTCCTTTGTGCAGGTGAAGACACCACCCCTTCATTCCAAGTGAAATTTTTACTACTGGCACTGTATCATAGAAGTTGGTATTGCCCTAGTAATCCAGGGACTATGATCAAATTTAAATTCAGTTCATTAATCTGGAATAAAAACTTGATGATGAATCTGGTGATGATGTATCTTGATGATGTAACAGTGATGATGAAATGGGAAAATTTCATACTCAACTGGTTCACTAATATCATTTTGGGTCAGATAACCTAACTCCTCTGAGGAACACTAGAAAATAGGAGCAGGAGTAGACCATCTGGCTCCTTGAGCCCATCCTGCCATTCAATGCGATCATGGCTAATCTGCCCCAGGCCACAACTCCTTCCTTGTGCCAGTTCATTTCCCAATTTTTCAAACACTTATCTACTCCCTCCACCTTTAAATATCTCGATTGATCTAACCTCCACAACCCTCTGGGATAGAGAATTCCAGAGATTCACCACCCTCTGTGGGAAGAAATTCCTGTATACCTTGGTTTTAAATGACCAACCCCTCATCTTATTTCCCTTCATTCAAGACTCTCCTACTTGCAGAAACACCTCCACATCTCCCCTGGATCTTGCATGTTTCAGTAAGGTCACCTCTCATTCTTCTGAACTCCAAGAAAGACAGATCTAACTTTTTTTTTAGCTATTAATAATAGGACAACCCTCTCATCCCAAGGATTAGTGTGGTGAATTCCTTCTGGAGTGTGCCTAGTACTACTTTATCCTACTTGGCTTACATATGACCTCTGACCTGCTTCAGCTATGCTCTGAAATGGTCCACAAAGTGCCCAATTGCTTCAAAACTACTGCAACAGAACTGCATCTTGTATAAACCGAGGACACCCACCCTGGCACCAGGTTCCAGCATGATGATAGTAAGCCAACTCAGTTATGTTACCAGGCTCTCTTTAACATCCAAGGGTCTTGCGCCAAAATTGGAAGAACTGTTCCCCAGACATGTTTATGGATGTTGCACTGGGACCCTTGGAAGAAGGCGTGCAGAGTAGGAGAGAGATCCTATATTCTGCAAGGATCCCATGGGCTCCCCAAACAGTGTCAGAAGGCACTGCAAGCAGGCCAAGCATCCCCTGCAAACCTGGACACAACACTGCAAGAATTTAACTGACCTTGCACAAGAGGTCAAGGCACAACATTGGATGTCATATCTGATCAACTGTGGCTTCCTTAGCTGCTCGATCACCACTTGTATGTCTTATCCCTACACCCTAACACTGCTGCAAGCTTCACTTGCACTTGTATACTCTATTGGCTATTCAGCCAGAACCACCACATCATCTGCTAGTCACCATTTATTCTCGTGCTTTCCTCTTTTCACATGCCTAAGAACTGCAAGCAGTGGAAGATCAGCAATGAGAGCCAGCCAACCAGGCCCAGAGTGATTTGAGGGTATCCATCATGACCTAGGACATGGAAATAGGCCTTTTGGCCTACTGTCCACACTGACCCTCAAGCACCCATTACACTAATCCCATTTTATTCTCCCTACATTCCCCAGATTCTACCACTTGCACTATCTACAGAGGTCGGCAAGCCATCATCCTCTTTGGGATGCGGGAGCAAAATGGGACACCTGGGGGAAACTCACATTGCCAAAGAGAGAACATACAAACTCCACACAGAGAGCAGCAGAGGTCGGGATTGAACCCAAGTCACTGGGGCTGCAAGGCAGCAGCTTTACGAGATGTGCCACTGTGGTGCCCTCTTGGCCATTGCAAGTCAACAGTTTTGGATCCCTCTTTGCCACAGTCACTGGATAGCACGGTGATGGAGAACAACGATTGGTAAAGGCACTAAAATATGTGCAAGGACAATGAGTTGATATCTACGAAAAGCATGGTATGATTGTATTTATAACTTAGGTTTGCAATGTTCATTTGGTGATTGTTTTTTTGTTTGCACTGTGGTCAGGCATTGGCCAGTGACCAACTGAAGTTGTGAATTTCTGTTGGGTGGGGAATTATACTTGTAGTCGCTAGTTTCACGCAAGGATCACAGACTTGAGCACTAAGTGCCTGTCTGGGTTTCCTCCTCCCCGTGATCCTCAACCACTTCATTGACGGCTTGAGCTGCCTAACCTTGATGGCAATGTTTTGGAGCATATGGTGGAGCACCATGAACATGAACTGTTCTGCCAAGCTTTGCAGCACTTATCCTCTCCAATAGTGGCCACATATCTAAAGTACTTCATTATGGAGAATTTTATGGAATGTCCTGAGAATGGGAAAGGTGCTCTGATAAGTCAAAATCTGACCAAGCAGTTGATGGAAATTGTGTTTCAGCATGCTGATGATCTGCTCCAGCAGATTTCACATGGCTGCATGCCATTTGTTATATGCCCGTTGTCCATGTATGCACTGGAGTACTCAATCATGTGATTAGTCCTGGCAAGTCGGTCCGCGCCCTGCTCTAGAATTGTATGTTGTGGCTGCAACAAATGACACATTTCAGCGAGGATGTCCTTACTATAACAGACACCCTGCACATCATACTTTATTGAGTTTGAAGAAAGAAAATTACTCCCTGAACACTCTAGGTGGATATAGCCTCCTGACAACTATTCCTCTCGCCCTCCCCTTCTTAATGTTGTAATAGCTAATGCCACTTATTCTCCCAGTCATGTTGTATTCAAAGGAGAATACCCGCTCACTTCCCCATGTCTGGGAGCATGTAGATTGTGCAGAAACCTTGAAGTCATCGACGGTTCTGCAGCACCCAGCACATAGAGTCTCCTGGAGATTCTACAGAGTCTCCCTGTAGACTCCTGCAATTTGAACTGTATAAAACACCAAGTGCTTGTAGAATCACAGCAGCAACTAAAAAAAACAGCAACTGATATTGATTAACTCTTTTAAGTAGGATTATGTGTGGGCATTGGTGGGATGCATCCTACTGCTGATGTGTGTTTATGCCAGGATAAGAACAGGCATTGTATGGAGTACACTGTCCCAAAATAATAGTGCAGACATTGAATCAGCATTGTATGTGGACAAACCTCTAGATTGCCTGTTGTATTTACTGCAGACAAATGTTAATTTTGCAGTAGGGGGTAAGGCAATTTGTTCACATCAGTATGGCCCCATAAGTTTTCCCTCATGATATACTGTAGGCATACTTTGGAGCTCAGAGGTCATTCGTATCATGCAACAGCCAGTAATGATTCCACAATCTTTTCAGTTAATCTGTGAATCTTTTCTGCCTATGTTGTAACCCATGTTCTTCATTATTACTGTCTGTATTACCTTGCAAGTGCATTGTTGGAAACATCTGATTTTTTACACACAAGATTCCAGATATAATTTGCACTAAATTTACATAATTCTGTTTGTTTGCCTTTGAGTAAATATTCTGCTGGAATTTTGTGTAGATTTATAATTCATTTAGATTATTTAAATGTTCCAATGCTTGGAAGAGTGCACTGTTTTTGTTATGGTGCTGCTGTAAATTACAGTAAACAGCATCAGCTGAATTAACTCTCAGCTCATCGAAGCATTTAGAAACAACATTCCATATATCAAAACCCCTGATGCGTGCAATCACTGCTCTACTGGTTACTCCACTTTTGATCTTCGTATTGATAGGTTACATGTCCAAAAAAAACTACACATTTCTGGCGAGAAAAATGTAGAATGAATAATAAAGTAAGTCATTATAACTTGCCGCCTTTAAGATGATTCCTTTTAGTTATTTTATTCTGGGGAATGACTATTTTCTGGATCAGCGACAATGTGTGAAGTTGGCTGGGCTGCCTCATATGGTTTAATACATTTTCAAATCAGAATCCAAAGGAGGTATAATGAAACTGGTGCAGTGAATACTCCGATTTGATGGAAGTCTGACTTGGAATTCTGCAGTTTACCCAGCAGAAACAAAGTATGCTCCTCATTCATTGGACACTTGCACAGCCTTCCATAGTAAAGGGATTCTATCACTCATTCTGCTGTTCCTAAAAAAAATGGTTCTGCGTGTAACATGAAATAATTTTACTGATTTCCAAGAAAAACCTGTTTGTTTGCATCAATAATTCTGCACATTTGCCATCTGTCACTGCGGAGGAGAAGTCTGCAATATCGTGGTTAAACGGTGGCTAAGAATCAATACTCCTGGCAGTAATTAGACCTGACACTCAAGAGTTCTGACAAACTGCACATTGTAATTTATTCAATTCATTGTGTGCTTTTTTAGAATATTTGAAAAAGAATAATTAATTAGCAGATATTCCATTCGATTATGCACAGTTAAGTTGAATGACACACTGCATAAATAGGCTGCTAATCAAGCAACTTTTAAGGTTAGCCTGTCTCTTTAAGACCACAAAATTTGCTGCTTAATGCAGTCTGAAACCAATTGAAAGTTATTGTTGCTCAAGAAGTATGCAGACAGGAAAATGACTGTAGAGCAGGAAATTTTCAGAAAGAAATAAACCCACAAATGGCTGAGTTCATTTCTTTTGATATTATTCCACATTAAATCTTGATGTCTGAAGTGTTACATGATACTATTTTCAGGAAGTTTCTTTTTGCATAAGAATTGCACATACTGTTTTCAGAAGAAATTTGGAAAAACGTAAGAAATATTCTGTTGAACTTGTCAAGCTTTGCTCATGCTGCCTTTTGAATTCAGTTCAAAGAATATCTCTAATTAAATGTGTCTGCTCCTGGGACAAATGTTGTTGCTCCACTTAAACTAAATCAGCAACACCGGGTTGTTGTAGCCTTGTGTTGATTTCTCAATTACATGTGCTATACTCGAAAATGGGATATTTAAGTAGTTAATATTCCACATATTACTGTGTTTAACATCTACAAACTAGCCTGCTTCAATGGACTGTAGTGACAATAGGCTTCCAGTCCAAATATTTAGCAGGGCACATAAAAACTAGGTCTAACCAGCTCATAATTCTAAACCACATCAGTGTATCTTTTATTTTGTTTAGGAACCCTAGTGCAGTCTATTCTCTTTTCATGGAAAACTCTCAAGTATTAGCAAGGTCTCTCCGCTGCTAACTTTCAAACTTTACTGAACCATACAAATGCTATGTGATGCTTTAAGACAGTTTAAAATAATGATTGAAAATTTGTGTTGGTATGAGTTTAGTTGTAACACCTAAGACAGGTACATCTGTTTTCAATGTTCTGGATTATTTTTCTGTGAGAGCAAAGGCAACTAATCACTTCCCTGTCATTGTCTTCAATGGTGAGTTAAATAGTTAGCAAAGTACAATTTAAGTAAATGAGCATACTCAACAGTTATTGAAAAATATACCTTTCAAACAAATGAAAAGTATAATTAAAGCATTTAAGACAAATTAAGTCTGCATAAAGAATACAGCAAGCAAATAATTTTCATTTTAGGAAAATCAGATTAAAATACTACTGATTTTCTGTAACATTTAAAATTTTGTCATATCTAATGGTATATTTTCTACCATTGCAGTGCAATAAATCCTAAATATTACCAAGGATAACACAACTAAAACCAGCAAATGTAATATGATTTTAAATGTCATCTATTGCTCTTTAACAAACTGTACATTAAAACTGTATAATAAAAATTTAAATATAATTCTTTGTCCTAACTAAAGGTTTCTAACATAGTTTCAGAAGTACGCCTAGTCTGGGATGGAGGTTTTGAACACGGCCGAGTTGAAAATTGGTCAGTGCTCCCATTTCCAAATGGAAATAAGTATCTGGGCATTGCTGAGGACAAGATGATGTAAACTGATGAGGCTATCCACAATTGGAAAGGATGCTGAGGATCAGGCCTGGAGTTACCAAATGTATCCTGTTTTAAACTTATCACTTTTGCCATGAAGAATAAAATACAATGCAAGTCTGAAAGTCATACTTGCTTGAGATGAAACAAATTCAGTAATTTATTCCAATCTTTAAGAATTCTGACTGATCATCAAAATGTTTTAAGGTTTCAAGAGGTACATTAAAATAGGAGACAGGCAGTTTATACACAATTTAGCTTCCCTTCTTCAAATCTGCCTTATAAAAAGAATGATCTTGAAAACAATTTCCACAAAGGTAAAACCCAAGTCAGGAACAATTAAATCCTTGCTCATTTTCTCTCTCTCTTTTGTTTTGTACATAACCTCTTTGGGGTTTATAAATTTCTTGCAAATGAAGCATGATTTTTCTTGATTATGTTTATTTTAAATGCCTGATTTCTGCAACAAACACTTTTTTTGTGCATTAAAGTGATGGTTTCACAATCTCAGACAGTGGGAGGGAATAAAATGAACACTACTGGCCTGAAAGACTGTTAAAAAAAAACTTTAAAAAATATGTAAAGCACCTTTCACAAACTTGGAATATCCCAAAGTGCTTTAAAGCCAATAGCAAATGTTACAGTACAGTATTAGGGGATGAGGAAGTGAAAATTGTATTGCAGACAGTTTAGTTAGTTGTCAATGAAAGGAAACTAAATGAATAGATTTTGGATTTAAGGAGATCATATCTCCAGCATAATGGTGCAGAATATGCTCAGTTGAACGTCCCAAAGTACAACATGACACCTTAAATACTTGTTTTGGCAGCCAACCTCTCAAAACTATTCCAAATACTAGCAAAGCACATTTTCTTTATCAGTATACCTACTGAAAAAAGTTTATGGCAAGTTACTGTAACTACTTCATTTTCATGTGCCACATGTATAGATTAAGGAAGCCTCAAGTAATTTTTTGCGAGAAGACAGATGCAAAGTTTATTTTCTGTTACATTTTTATCATACATAAATATACAGCTCAGTGAAAGAAAGCATTTGGTGAAAGACATGGTGTGTACTCTGCAACTGAGCTGGGACTCTTGGAGATATTGGTGATGGTTGTTTGATATTATGTAATATTACTGCAGCGATAGGGGAACTAATTTAGTTGGGGCCAAGCCAGGCAGAGCAGCTGAATTCAACACCAATCGTGCCTAGCAAGTCCAGCAAGAACTGGGTGAAAAGAATACTCCAAATGACTCCAACTGGCTTGAACCAGAAAGCATTTTTGATCTATTCCAACTAGGATCAACTATTCAGATACTTGATTTAGTTCAAATGCTTGAATGAACCTTTGTTTGCATTAGGCTGGTTCAGCCTTTTCTACAGTCATCTGGCAAAAATCATCTCACTTTGTGACATCTGTTTCATAACAAACAGGAATTCTTATCTTTTTCAATGGTGAAAGATTTGAAAAGAATGTTCACTTAGTAATTTTCACAATGTGCCTGTACTACGGGGTACTCTTTTGTAATCGCCACTTTCTAACTGACAAGAACGTCTCAGTCACAAGACCAAGGCTTTCAAGAAGTCTTAACAGTACATCTGTTAAAATCCGGTTGCAATGTTAAAGCTACAAACGTGTTAAATTCACTGATCAATTCCAGATGAGGGTTTTATCATCACACGATTCATAGTAGTTATGAGTAAATAACATTGTTAATATCTTGTCTACATATGAAAGCATGCAAAATATAAACAAGTATTATCTTTGGATCATAACCTATCCCAGCTCCGCCTTGTCCAATGTAGAATCTGTAGGTGCTGTTGCTAAAATCTGGGCCACAGTTGAATTCATTGTTCAGAGAGCTTTACCATATAGTTAAACCCACCGACAGCAATGAATGTTGATTGTGACCTTTGCAGGAACTTGTTTTCCACATTCCCCGAAATTATCTGTAATGATCGTGTTAGCATCCGTCATAACAAACAGAAAATAGGTTTCAGACTGTTCTACGTGGCCTGAACTAGCCCAAAGGCAGTCGGAAGAGGCTGGCTACAAGGTACAATCAACGGTCGATGGTTTCTCCAATAGCATCAAACTCACCGACAGCGTTGAATGTTCCCTGAAGCCACCAGTAAACGTAACAATTTAAAGGGAGGAAAAAAAAATCCAGAAGCTGAGAGATTTTTGTAAAAGGCTCTAATTCATCGTCTATGGCATGCAATTCTTTTGCAATTTTCTGACACAAAGGTATTCTAATCAGTTAAATCTGCAAAAAATTGGCAAGAATTCTGAGCCAGGAGCTCACAAAGAGCATTCTCTAATTGAATAAATCATTTTAGAAATATTTAAAATCTGTTTGCATGCAAAAAAATTCCCCTTGCTATTACAGTCTGTAGGGCTCTAACAATGTGAGGAGGCAATGATTGATTGCTTTCACTGAAAGACATTTTTCCTCAATGCTTCCCCCCTGCCACCCCCACACCTTTAACCCCCACCACCACTACCATGGAGAGAAAAAAAATATCAACCTTTTAAGAATGGAAAATTTGGGAGAAAAGGCAATTAAATGAACAATGGTGACAGCAAGAAATACATCTTACAAAGAAATTCCTTTTCAAACAAATAGCATGCTTTTTGACTAATACACTGCATTGCCTGTGGATAAAAGTCTGGAATCTGCACAAAGGAAATAGATGATTAATCATACAGACGTTGAAACGATGTATTTAAAATGTATGCACAAAGGAAGAATCCACATAGAATATTTAACCCACAGCAGTTTTCACCAGCTTGGTTCTTTGTGGTTAGATGGCATACAGGGTGACCACAGCACATGCGAATTATGCTGTTTTTCATGATTACAGTCTGTTTATGGTAAAGTAGGTTAGCGTGACCCATTCAGGTTCTGGGTCTTATGTTACAGCTTGGCATCTGTTTAAGTAGTTGTAAATTCCCTGCATTTGCAGTGAGTAAATCCAGGGAGCTTCTTTTTTAGGCTAAATACAGAAAAAAGGCTTTGGCAGGTTTGAAACTCAAACTGAGTTGCAGGAGAAAATCATTTGGCTGCCATTTGGATTGAGGTCTAAAGAATGATGCGAGATGAATTTGCGACATAGATGGCAGGAAGCCAGTATGATGGCAGTTTAACAATTTTGTGCAAGGTCTTCTATGAACTATTGTGCAACTGTACCTTTCTTCCATTGTAAGATGGCAAATGTGTGCATTGCAGGCACGTGTGCATGAGTGTATAGATCATATGACCTTTTAAAAGCAGAATATGAACCCAAAGGCATTGGACTGTACCAGTGAGTTGTCTGAACCCAATTTGGAGATGTGGAATGATTTAAACTTTCCACTCATGCAGTCTGTGCCCAGTGTATAATTATAAAGGATTTGCTAGTCTGTAGCTTCCAGAACAGGGACGAAGGTTTGGGTGACCCAGACACAAGAGATTTTAGTGGTTAACTCAAGACTCAAACCACTGCTATAATAAACAAAATGCAATGAAAGCATTTCTACTGTGTTATGTATTCCTGTAAAGTCACAAATATTTGCTTCCCTGTTCAAGATTGGTGATGATAGGAAGATGTTCAATTTCATTTATGAAGTAAAACAAAAAAAAAGCTTAAATGTTATTAATATGACCTGAGTGCTCCCTGAACAGTAATAGAATAGAATTACTGGAGAAGGA
>JARFYF010000063.1:48499691-48515860 GCA_030265395.1 Rhina ancylostomus | reverse complement strand
GTTCACCAGGATGTTGCCTGGATTGGAATTTTTCAGTTATGAGGAGAGAGCATGGATGGGTCAAAGGGAGTAATGAGTACCTGGCATGCACTGCTGGAGAGAGTGGTAGAAGCAGAGTCACTAACAGCACTTAAGAGGTGTCTAGATGAGCACATGAATTGTCAGGGAATTGAAGGTTACAGACCAAGTGGTGGAAGCTGGGACTAATACAGATGGCTGCTCACTGGTCTGTGTGACCATAGTGGGCCGAATGACCTGCTTCCGTGCTGTATGACTTTAGGAAAGTAACGTGAAAGGAAGCTGAAGTTACATGTGTTTTTTTAAACAGAGAAATATTTGAATGTGGTCGTGTTCCCATTATAAAAACTTTCAGGCCTCCTTACTTTCACAGTCTCCCCAAACACACTGCAATCCATATACAGGGAGCGCCCTTTCATCAACATGTGCTTGGCCAGTATATCAATCTGAGGACCAGGAATGGGAAATCCCCTGCCCCACAGAGTACAGAGTGATCGTTGTGCAGTATGCAAAATGGACAGGGGTGAATCACAATCTGTTTTGTACTTTGGAGCAACAAACAATCTGCTGGAGGAGCAGCATCTGTGGGAGGAAAGGAATTGTCGACGTTTTGGGTCGAAATCCTGCAACAGGACTGTTAGATTGTTTGTTACTCTAGATTCCAGTGTCTTCAGTCTCCTTTGACTCTGTTTTTCCAATCCAGAAAGGAATTCAAGGTATAAGCAGCCTATTCAATCACTATTACCTTTTTTGAGAATGTACAGAAGATCAATTTCACCTCTCTGACATCTTTGTTGGTGAAGGGCAGAACCTTTATCCCACCAGGCCATTCCAGAAACTCTTGTTCCAATGGTAGGACTTTCCAGCAGGGGCTGACAGGCACTGGAAGCCTGGCACCAAACTTGGTTTGCATGACCTTAACATGGTTAATTGTAATAATTCCCAATGCATCAAATCATGGACCCAGCCCAAAGAAGGGACCAACTATGGAAAGGGAAAAGAAAGCCTTGCCTCATGTAGCACTTTTTGCACCATCAGAATGGAACCACATTTAAGACAATGAAGTGATTTTGAGGCCTGGTCACTGTGGAAATGTCAGGAATGCAATCACCAGCTTTGCACAGAGCAAGATAATCTGTTTTGTCAGAGTTCAATATTGGCCAGGGCACAGGGGAGAGCCTTCTATTCTTTTAAATAATAGCTGTAAGATTTTTCACTTCCATATGAGAAGGCTGACATAGTGTAAATTTAATTTCTTGTACAAAAGCCACTTCCTCAGAGTGACCAGACCACTGCATTGAGAAGGTCAGCCCAAATCTCTGGATAAGGACTCAAACCCATATCTTGGAGATGGAGAGCAAATCCCCTCTGAATCGAGGTTGACGCATCTGGTCATCATTGTAGCATAGTAAGCTTTTAGTGACGTACCAAATGGCACAGTTCTTTGCACTGAAGTTCAACTAATATCCCCTTTTCTGTGCAAACGTTGTAACATCCATGTCAATTTAGTACAAGTGATTGGTCCAGACAGGAAAAAAAATTCTTTATGTTGAAGATCATTGCATGATTGGGGAAGGCGCAGAAATAAAGTCAAAACGGTTCTTCTGTGGTTAGATCTGGCTGCAATAACTGTTTTAATTTGTGATGGTAAGGTTGGCATGTTTTCCTCTCCACAATTTGTGCTGCTCTTTTAAAATTTTTGGTGATCGTGGGGGAATGAAGTAATGACGCACAGGATGAGGTCATGCACCATTATGTAATTATTCCATCATTATCATTAAAGTCAATAGTCCTCGTGCACACTTTGCGCAAGTCAGCTCCTTTTGCAATTTTGCATCTGTGGTGTTTGCAGAACTGGATGAAAACTTCCCCGTCAATGAGTTTTATGCAGAATTATGCCTGACCAATTGGATGTAAGGCTGCATATGTTACATTCCACTATTCTGGGGGCACTGGAAGCTGAGTGCATTCAGCTTATATAAGGGAGTCAGAGAATGGAAGGAAAACTTTGCCATCTTGAATTCTCACTCGTTAGTTAAAAAGATTAAGGGTGGAGTAATAAAGCTTTCTGTTTGCCTTAATTGTGTGAATCAATATCTCCTACACCAGTATAATATTTTCCATTCCCACAACACCTAGTGTGAGAAACCTCTGCTCGTGTTAAGTGTGGAAAAATCTGTCTTGTACTGTGAATGGCGGCAAGTGAGTGCATTATATGTCTGCAAATTTTATGAATAAAGTATATTTTTGAAAATATTTCTCATCATGTTTTCTGGTCTTTATGTACGAGGATTGGAGCTGAAAAAGGAAACTAACTGTGTGAGACAGAGAGGAGGATTATATGAAGAAAAGATGAAGAGTAAATAGGGTAAAACAACCTAACATGTTGAGCTTAAGATAAAACACGGACGTAAGAGCTGTAGATATTGAAGGAAGAAATAGCGAAAACAGAAAAATTGAAGTCCTTATGTCATCCCAAAATTAGTTTTTTCCCTTCGGCCCGCTGTAAGTAACACAGTGCCACGAGGTCGATTGGAACAAATATCTTTATTAGCAGTGCACCGTTAGGAGAATTCTCTTCAGCACTCACTAAGAGTCACTTCCCAAGTTCTCCCCATACAAAGGGCAGACAGAGCTTTTATACAAGCATTATCACGCACATCACATGCATATGGCATCACGAGTTTCGGTCAAGCTATAGAGATCCCGAGACAGCTATCACACTTTTTGCCTTAGTATAATTGAATTATAATCAAGACATTCAACGGCAGGTATCGCCCTTCATTGTTTAGACCAAGCCTCCACCTCAATGTTAATTACACCCAGTATCGCTACTGTCTGATAGATTGGGATGGTTCATTACCCGAAACAAAGGCAGTTAACATGCTTAATGTTCCAACTTAACTAGTGGGTCAGCAGCTTGCTAGTCCTTGCTAGAGAAATATATATATATGTTTTTTCTACCAGATATAGGTATGGTTGCAATTCTTAACCATTCACTTCCTCACTTAAAGTGGTCAGATTTATAATGTTTATTTTCAATGTTCAAGCATGGGACATATTGGAAGCAAACGTTAAGTAGAATTAAAGGGCAAAGTAAACTTGATAGTAAATTCATTCATGTAGATGAATCTCAGAACTAAAATCCCTTGAAAAAATAGGATTGGGATGAGAAAGAGAGAGGTCTTATTTATTCTTGTTTATTAATTAGGGACATCATTACAACCTTAGAAAACAGAGATCTTATTGATAGCATTGATCAGCTGGAGTCTATTTGGATTAGGATAATAAATAATAAGGAGCCAGTTGACATCTTGGGGATAACAAACTTCGATATCAAAGATGACAGACAAAATACCATCGTTTTTGACAGTTAATTTTTCGGATGTCAGTTAAAATTGATTTTCGCTTGGTGTGTGTAGCCACAGAATGAACAGAATGATTCTGGATACATGAGGTTGGGAATGTTAGTTTAGCTGGCAATATTTCCTCAGCTGACATTTGCCATCAGCATGAGCAATGCAACAGGTTTTACAGGAGACACAAGAGACTGCAGATGCTGGAATCTGGAGCATAGAGCAAACTGTTGGAGGATGTCAGTGAGTCAGGCAGCATTCGTGGAGGCAAAGGGATGGTCGACGTTTTGAGCCGAGAACCTGCATCAGGATCTGCCTTCATAGATGTTTATGTTTAACCAAGCATTTTATGCTGAGCATATCATTTGACTTTCACATTGTTTCAGAGTTGCATTTAAGCAGTCTGTGTATCCCTTCACTAATCACCATGGGATGAAAACTGCAATAGAACTTGGAGCCGTGCAGCCCAGGAATAGGCCCTTCGACCCACCATATCTGTGCCAACCATAATGGCAATTTACACTAATCCCATCTGCCTGCACATGGTCTATATCCCTCTATTCCCTGCCTGTTCATGTATCTATCTAAATGCCTCTTAAATGTTGCTTTCGTAACTGGTTCTACTTCCTCCATTAGCAGCGGATACCAGGTATCTACCCATCTCTGTGTAAAAAAAACTTGCCTTGCAAATCATTTTAAACTTTCTCCCCGTTACCTTAAATCTATGCCCTCTAGTATTTGACATTTCCACCCTCAGAAAAAGACTCTATCTACCCTACCTATGCCTCTCATAAGTTTGTATACAACCTATGAAGCAAATTGGGAAATGAGATTTCTGAGATATCTCAAAGATAGTTGCATTTGTAGGAATTGAGGACTTTCAAATAAACTAAGGTAGATTGGGGTCACCAAATTTAAAGTGAAAAAATTGACATAAAATATATTCAAGCAAAATAATAAACATTTTATCAGGCAAGAATGTAAATGAAGCAAAAGCAGAAAATGCGAGAACGACTCGACAAGTTAGGGAGCATCTGGGGAAAGAGAAACAGTTAATGTTTCAGATCTGTGGCCCTTCATCAGATTTACAGCATCTGCAGTACTTTTTTAAAAATTTCCATTTACTGTTGCATTTATTGCCACTCCTCTTCCAGGAACATTAGTCTTGAAGAAGTTCTCCTCTGCTCTCCGGTGAAATTTCTGCCTGTTCCCTTTTCACCTGATTTCCAGCAACTGCGTTTTTTTTACTGATTTTCAAGTGTAAAAATATAGTAGTGAATAACATAAAGGGAAGCAGCAAGCGTTAGTATAAACCCAAGAAGGTAAACAGATAAGTAAAAAAGGAACTTTTTACAAAGAAGCCAAGGGATCTTAATTAGTTTTGTCAGTTTTTAGAGTAAGTGCAGCTGGATAGTTGATGGTTGGCAGAGACTCGGTGGGCCAAAGGGTGGGCTGTGTCTCTCTATGACTGTGAAGACCTGGGGAGGGGGTGGGAGGGGGGGAAGAACTTGCAAAATGAAACCTTATCAATGAGCCTGCAATAGAAAGGTCAGGTAATCCAGATCACAGCAATTCATTTATCCTGTTGAAGAGGATAAACTACAAAATAACTGATCGCTCAATCTGACATTAGCTGTCCGTATTGCACAATGAAATTAGTAAACACTTGGAAAGATATAATGAATTGCACGAATTAAATTTTTGAACAATTACTGTGCAGATGTAGAGAATGAGATGTTGTAGATAATAATTTTCAGGAAAAGAATTTCACAAAAGGAGCTACAGAAGAGGCTTGTTGAGACAGTGAAGATGCACAATCTCAAAGAGCAACCAGTTCAAGAATGACTAGAGGAGAGAAGTCAAAAAGGAGCAAAGGACTGCCTTCGGAATCGATAGACCTTGAGCAAAAGTATGCTTCGGAAAGGAGGACCTCTCTTGTTTCCCAAAAAATAACTTGCTTTGATGACGGCACAAAAGGTATGATAATTGAACTTTGCTGATGTATAGGATTTCATGGGTGCGGTAAATGATGAAGAACAAGACCCAGGAGGCTGTAAAAGAACATAGGCAAATTTCAGTCGGTAGGCAGATGCAAAGGAACGAGAAATGATGATTTTGGAAAGGAAGTGTTTTACCCAAGGAAATAGAAAGTAACGTATCAGTAAAAAGAAAAATGTAAATGGTAAAATTCTCAGGAGAAGGAATACAGAGAGAGCCAAGAATATACAAAGAATTAAAAGTGAGGCTGCATGCAGCGGGGTTATTAATGACAAATGGAGTTCTGAGGCTGGATCATGGTGGTAAATATGAAAGCATGATTGTAGTCCAATCAATTATTTTATTGGGTTCCACTAAGGAAAATCTCAGCAATGATGCACTGGAATAATGCAAGAATGAATGATCTTCATTTATATAGCTTTTTTCACGACTTCTGTTGAGATGCATGAAAGCCATTGAATCACTTCAGTAAAGCAGAAAAGCAGGGCTGAAAATTTACACAACGTGAGCTCATACAAATAGCAATGTGGTAACCACCAGATAATTGATTTTCTGTATCAGTTAAGTGCTGCATATTAGGCATGTAATTGCAGGTAACCCCCCCCCCCCTCTCTTATTTGGATTGATGCTGGGAGGTAGAAGGTACCTCACCTCACATAAAGAGCATTCAGAAAGAGCGATTATGGTTATGGAGAAAGACATCAAATACTGACTTTTTTTAGTGTGACATTACTGCTAAACTGAATCCAATAAACTTTCATTATGAAAGGTTTTGAAAGGAGTAATTAGCAAATGACTTTCTGCTGCTTTAGTAACAAGAGTGTAGAGATAATGATGAAAAGAGAAAGTAGAAGACCTTTTTTAAGAATAGCTTCCTAAAAGTACCCATTGAGGCAGGAATTATGCAGTACTCCAAGAGAGAACTCAATGAGCATTTGAAAAGAGAAAATATAAAGAATACAGGAAAATAAGAGGGGAATTGCACCAGCACTGGCTAAATGATTTCATAGCAACGACAGCACACACGTGGAAGGAATGGCAAGATAAAACAGGTAGGCTCATCAATGCTGCCTTTTTCCATTAGGTGATGCAATCCCATTCCCCATTTCTAGAAAATGCTTGCAATCCTTTCCTGGAGAATGTTAGAGGAAGAAAATGCTGTGTACCTTTGTGCAAATCTCTTACTAACTATCTAATGTATCAATCAATTTTCAGATTGCCACATTTACCATTTTTAAATCAAATTAACCAATGAACCCTGAGATGGCACTATCTGATCTAAACTTATTTTTTAAACCAATATTAATATTTTTTCATGTTTTTTTCTTTTCAATCAATTTCCCAGTTTGCAGTTCCCCTGCCACCCACCATTCCTTGCTTCCTTTGCTCAGAGGCGTGTCATGTTCCTTGTCATAGAACAGTAGCATATTCATAGCTTCCACCAGGCCAAGGGGTCTTCAGACCGTCAATCCAACATGCTAAATCCAACTTGCAGAGCGGAATGTCGATTGCTGAACACAGGACAAGTTTCTGCAGCTTTCTTTCTATTGTTTTGCCCAAGTTGTCCAGGTGACTGATTGCAGAGAATGCTGATGGCAAGGATTTTTATAATGGAACACTACAGTTGTGATGCAAATCAATTGAAGGTACTGGCTTTGACTACGATTACTACCACCAATGAGGAAGCATTCCTTTTTTCCCCAGTTTCCTGGCTTTGTCCATTCCCTTCCTGAGAAAACTGATTTATCCTCGGCTCTGTAGAAATTGGCAACTCTCCTGTATCTCATCCAAGCATTCATTTTTAATGTGGAGCTGAGTCTGTGAATGTCAACAGGCTTTTCTGCTGTTGGAGAGAGCTGGTTACCTGTAGGGACTCTTCCGCATGTTCAGAACAACATCGGAAGATGCATCTGCACCCACAGCTATTACAGAATGTTCCCTTTGGAAGACCTCAAAGCGGAATTTGAAAAGTACTTGAATAAAATTGCGAGGTTGTTGGCAAGAACTGAAGAATGAGGCTAACTCTTGGAACCTGTTGGTAATGACTCACTGATCTGAATAATCTCCTTCTGTGCAACTGTGATTCCAGGATTCCCTTACTAGACTGATACCAGGAATAGGTGGGTTCTTACATGAGGAAGGGTTGGACAGGCTAGACCTTTATCCACTGGAATTTAGAAGAGCAAGAGCTGACTTGAAGAAATCATAAGGGAATTTGATTGGTAGATGTGGAGGCGATGTCTCATCTTGTGGGAGAATCTTGAACCAGGGCTCACAGTAAAAAATTAAGGGCTCACTCACTTAAGTCAGAGATAGAGTGATATTTTATATCTCAGAGGGATGTTAGTCGAAGGGCACAGGAAGCAGAGAATACTTTTAAGGTGGAGTTAGATGGATTTGATAAGCAGTAGGGTTAAAGACAAGGGGTGGGGGGAGAGGTAGGCGGGAATGCAGAGTTGAGGTTACGATCAGATCAGCCATGACCTTTTTGAATGGCAGAGCCGGCACAAGAGGCCTAAGTGGCCAAGTCCTGCTCCTAATTTGCAAACGTGAATGCTCTCATGACATCTCTAATGGAAACTGTCTACGCAAGCACAGTAGACTGTAATTACAATCTCCTCTCAGTAATGATACTGTCCTACTGCCGAAGTGATAATTGTACGTAAGGTTCTCCTTTGTTTTAGTTCTTCATGCAATGTGGATATCACTGCTAAAGCCAATATTTATCCTACAATCCTGTGATTCTATGTAAAACATCGTGCCTGTAAAGAGGGGGTATTTTCCATGATCTTCTGCAAGCAGAATAGTCCTGCTGCTAACGAACTACAAGAAGCAGGTGGGGAGACCAATTGTAGTCTCTCATCAAGGAAGCATCATGGCAGTAGTTACACTTCAAAAGTGGCATTCAAAGCAATTTGTGACATCCTGGGGTCATGAAAGTTGCTATGTAAGTGCAGGGCCTTCAGTTACTTTGAAGGAGAAATGGAGAATGCAATGAGTAAGGTCTGGACAATAGATTGAGCCTTAACACCCCGTAGCAAGTGTTAGTACCTCATGCAGTATGCCATATCGCAAGAAGCATATCTTATATATTTCCAATGTATGGTATCTGATGTTTATAGCTAACCTCCACCACAGGTGTGTGAAGAAAACTTGAGCACTACAGGAACAACTAATTTGCAGCTGTATGTGAGAATCTGATAAGGAAGATATAGACCTCACACACACTCACGGATCTATTCAAAATGATTCCATTACAACAAACCCCCATGTTGTCTACTTTTGTGCTGATACGCTCTTCATTGTGCAGAGGAACAAAAGAAGAGCTGTTCATGTAGTCACCACAAGTTTTTCCAGCTTAATCTATTCTTGAATGAGAGTGCAGTACAACATACGTCCCTCTCTGAAGTATATTTCCACAATGCCTGTCGAAACCAAGCACAAGTGCAAATTGAAAATGAGAGATAATTGGATTATAGAACGGGGTATGCATGCATAATTGAAGTATTGTCCATATTTCATATCATAAATTCATAGGACCATAAATATAATGGAAACTGCCTATGTTGATGGGAATGTGAGAAGAACAGGTTACATGGAAAATTAATGAGGGAATGGATTGCACTCTGAGCCGGCACAGACTTGATGGGCTGAGTGGTTTCCTTCTGTGTGGCAAGGAAATATGGAATAATGGAAATATGTAGAGGGATTTAGAACATGTACTAAATCATGTTCTAGTACATGATTTGCTGATGTGCAAGTTCAGCAAGTAATTAGAAAAGCCAACAGAATGTTGTTGTTTATTGCAAGAGGAACTAAATACAAAAAGTAGAGAAGTTATGCTTCATTTATATCAGGCATTGGTGAGACCACATCTGGAATATTGTGTACAATATTGGCCTCCTTATTTAAGGAAAGATGTTATAGGGATGTTGGAAACAGGTTAGAGAAGGTTTACTAAGTATACATCTGGAATGGGGAGGTTGTCTTATGAGGAAAGGTTCAACAGTCTAGGCTTATATCCACCGAAGTTTAGAAGAGTCAGAGATGACTTGATTGAAAAATGTAAGATTTTGACAGGTCTTTGACAGGATGGATGTGGAAAGGATCATTCTTCCTTGAGGGGAATCAAGAACTAGGAGCCATTGTTTATAAATAAAGAGTTACCCATTGTAGACAGAGACAAGGCAAATGTTTATCTCTCAGTGTGAGTCTCTGGAATTTTCTTCCTCAAACTATAGTGGAAACAGAATATTCTTAAGAGAGAGGTAGAAGGATTCTTGGTAAGCTAGGGGATGAAATGTTACAGGGGTAGATGTGAATGTGGAGTTGAGATTACAATCAGACCAGCCATGACCTTGCTATGTGGTGGAGCAGGCTCGAGGCCCACTCCAGCTTCCAGTTTGTATATTTGTATGTACATTGATTCTTGACTAGATATGGCAAGATTGTAAACTTTAATCAAATTGCTTAGCATTGTCTATTGCATGCTGACTTTGCAGTTCAGCACACAATCTAGATTGGCATGTTAACTTATTTACATCTTATGTAGCACCTTGTATGCTCTTTGGCATTAGTTATTAAACCAGGTTAGCCATTGACTTGTGAATATAGGTGAAGTGGGAGAAGCGCAAGATCATGATTGCTACAGATTGTAATAGGCTACAATTCCATTACTACTGGTGGCTGACAGTGCCTCATGAATGCTTGTTTTTGGGCTGTTAGATCCAGAACATCCCATTTAGCAGATCAGTGGAGTCACAGGACTTAGTGGACAGTGTCTTCAATGTGAAGATGGAAGTTTGTCTCCACTAAACCAGTGTTCACTCCATCCAGTCCTAGCATGGAAGGATCCATCTTCAACAGGAAAGTTCTTGAGGATTAGGTCGAGTAGGTTTTCCCTTCCTATTGGTTCTCTGTCTGTCAGAGGCCCAGTTTGACAAATATGTTCTTGAGGACTTAACCAGTGTGTTCAGTAGAGTGGCTGCCAAAGCATTCACAGTGAACTTTGAAATCCCTCACCCAGGGTCCCCTCTGAGTCTTCAGCACTTCTTCCAATTTGTATTCAATATACCAATTAGGTTGGTATTGAATATCAGCTGCGAGTCAGCAAATTGGTTGTGATTAGCAGAATTACTGTATTTGTCTGACAAAATCCCCTGATATCACTTGGGGTTTAGAGTCAATGTTAACGATTCCTGGAACCATTGCCTCCCGAGTGAACATCATAGTGTCAGTTGGACAGACAAAGCAGGGATGGTCAAGTATAGTTTTGGGACAGTTTCTGTCATGTATGATTCCATGAGGCTTTGGTTAGAGTCATCTGAGGGACAGCTTACCCAGGTTAAGAGTTTTTTATTCTGTATATGGACATACAAGAGGTAGAGTGCTATATTAGATGTAATCAACAAACCAAGAACAAGTAGCCCTCGAAGGCAGTGCTCTTCCAAGTGCAACTTTGGTTCAAGTGTCTTTCCAAGTACATTTGCATTGCAGCTAAAAATTTCCTGAACCTGTACGACTGGGCAGCATGATAAAATTTAAATTTATTTTGCATTTAAAATGCTTCCTGATGGCAATGATCTCGCCTGGTTTTATTAATACAGCTGGACATGACTTCATCGCAAGTATAAATATTCTAAAGGAGTGCCTGGGCCACCACCTGAAAAAACTCAATTAGAGTTTACAAAAACTGACTTATAACAACTGTACTGCACCACTTAATGATTTCACTTGTGTATGGTAGTTATTTTCTCTGGAAATAAAATTTACTTTGTGTCTTTACTCATTAAGTCCCAGATTAATTTGAAGAACAGATGCAATAGGTGGAAACTCGCCTTATTTTTTTTCTCCTTAGTATGACCCATTTAGTGACTGCTTCCAGTTATTTATCAAGTTTGTGCAGAAAATAGCAGAGAGATGACTTAAATTGATATAAAAACGATCAGATTTTCATGTTCCTTTGTGCTAGTTTTGTCAATTTCTTCAGGATTAGTCTGATAAGATCTCTGGAAGTTCTAGGCCAGGACTGATAATGAAAACCTCGATGGAAAAGGTATGCAAGCACAAGGATTCAATGTGCATTGAGAAAATACGTATTTTTGACAGCACATTTTACCCGCAATGCAAATCAGGATTTTGGGAGCAAGCTATCTGTCATTTTCCAACAATTAAAATGAATGGGTCATGGACAGTCAAAATTCATGGGCATTTTGTGTTAGCAGCAAGTGCCCATTACGTTATCTCAGTGTTTTCATGGATTGTATGTCTAGACTTCACACAGAGCCAAAAGAAAGGAGGTGAATTTTAAACATTAAAATGATTGGACATTTTGAACTTAACAACATTAATTGATTCTCAAATCGTGGTCTCATGGAAATAGATATTCCATCGGTATTTAAAGATCTCTACTGTTCGGGATAGGATTATTAAAAGGTGTAGGCTACGTTTAACATGTTATTAATAACCTATCATTCACAGTTCAGTGAGAATCAGCTCTCTGTCTCAGTGAATGAAAGCAGTAAAAAGTGTGAAGGGCCTTATGGAGTGAAGGAGGGGGTGGTGGTGATGTGTGATAAACAGAGTGCGCTGCATATAATTGGCAACGTGACTAACTGTCTAGTGTGCTTCAGGCTGCTAGGCTGCATTGTATTAATACTGAAAGGGAAATAGGAATATCCTAACTCATGGAAATTGAAGGCAAGCAAAGAGTTAATAAAATAGCAGACACATAATTAGTCAGAATGGAAAAACTATTACGTAGTGGAATGGATCAGTGGCAAGTTACTGATTTGTAGACCCATAAGAAAGACCCCAAACCAACCATCGCAATAGAAACTGCAGATGTTCATGTGCACAGGTGCAAGCAAGTTGTAGAAAAGCTTCAAAAAGATGTTGTCTTTTCATCAAAGCACATTGAACATTATGATACTGGAATATACTGACACAGACTAGGATGTTGTTCATGAGTTTTGCTCCCCGTGACAATATTCATGTCTCCACCAATCTAATCTTGGCTGAGCATTTCAAATCCTATTCCATCAAATGCTGCCATCCTTGGGTTAATTGTATACTATTAATAAATCAGAATACAGCTGCAGTAAAGTTAATGCATCTAGCTTCATCCCAGTGTTTGATACAATATGGGTGCAGATGTGAAAAGGATGTCTCAAAGTCTCTCATATCCAGTGAAGGACCTTTGAATTAACATCTCGGCTATAACGTATGGAATTTGCACACTGCAAGATCCCACAAAACAGTGATGAGGAACAATAACGAAGGAATCTTCTGTTTTACTGACGTTATTAAAGAAAAACTATTATTCAGGTCCCTGGGGAAATTTCCCTGGCTCTCCTTTGAATGTCCACTTGGCTAAGGCAGCCGAGCCTCTGCTTAAAATTCCACCAGAGGTGGCATGTGGGACAGCGCAAAAAATCGTTCATCTGAATAAGGGGCTCAATTGCCTGAAGGGGCAGTTGAAGCCACAACTTCCTCACTGAAGGGTACATTAGAATGTGAGAAGTTGGAGCATGAGTCAACTCATTCACAATACCACTTCTCCATCAACCTCACTACCACTTCTACAGCAACCCACCACCCTGCTCCAATACTCTCAATATTCTGTTCATTCCCTCAGTGACCAAAATTTCACGATCGCACTTTTGAATTTAGTCATCGATTGAGATCACTAAACCATGCCTATCACATGAAACTAAAGGAAACACAACAGCGGGTGAACTTTTTGGAGTAATCTACTCCCTTGGAGCATCTGAAGCAGGAAAATTAACTCAAAGATTTGGGTGCACAATCTCCTTCCCCACAGCAACAAATTGGCTCAGAAATTGTTCTTGCCTTATAAGATGTTGCATGGATACATAAATGTACAATCAGGCTTTCTTCCACTACGGCTGCCTTTACAATACTTATAATAAAAACATAGAAGACATGGCCAGTGGATGATGAGAGAGACCTGGAGTGTTGGAGCATGATGCGTTGTAAGGTAGATCAGACCTTCAGTTTGGGGCAGAGGGATGATCATGAGTCCAAGGTTAGGCTGACAGAATGGGTCACTCGGCAGTCAAGGACAAGATCAGGGGCAGGATTGCAATGGAATCTGGGCTCATTCAAGTGATGCCCACACTGAGGGTGAGGGGTTGCTGGTACACATCTTCAGAGAGGTTTACCTTGCAGGAGAATGGTTCTGCTGGACTCCCTGGTTGGGCTGGTTCTTTTCAATGCATGCCTTCTGAGGGTCTGCTTTGGTAAGAATGGCCCATGCCGTTCCCAAGTCAGGACTGTGAAAGTGAAAGCTGTGCAATTGACATCAGAGATGTCCATTGCAAGCTACATCATAATACTGTGCGTGTCCCGACGCCACTATTTGGAAGCGGAGGACACAGAACAAGTTGAGAAGCTTCAGCAGTGGCTATAGGCTGACATTTAGCAATCCAGTTTCTGGATAAGTACCTTTGCACATCACACAAAAACATGGCCCTACACCAAAGAATTTCTAAGTCTCTGTACTTCTGTAGCACTTTTAGCATAGTAAAAATATCTACCGGAGTATGAATGAAGTCTGTGATCAGGACAGACTTTTTAAAAAATTACTCGATTTTTTTCAGGATCTGGGTCTCACCGGCATGGCTGGAGAGGAGGTTGGTGAGCAGCTCTCTTGAAACTGAAGGTGCTCCCACAGTGCTGCTGAGCAGGGAGTTCCTGGATTCAGATCACATGTGGATAGCGTGCAACTTGGAGGGGATCCTACAAGTGGTGGTATCCCCCCCCCCCCCCTTGTGGCCTCACTTCTTCTTGATGTTTGAAGACGTGGGTTTGGTCGGTGCTGTTGCAGGCAAGTAAATGCAGCACAGTTTGTGAATGGCACACACTGCAGCCACTGTGTGCTGTTGCCTGAGGGAATAAACGTTAAGAGTAGTGGGTGGGCTGCTTTGACTTGGAAGGTGTTGAGCTTTTTCAAAGTTGTTGGAGCTGCCTTTGTCCTGTCAGATGGAGAGCATTCCGTCACTTGTGCCTTGCAGGGTTTGGAAAGGCTCTGGGGTGTCTGGAGGTGAGTCACTTGCTGCCGGTTATCCACTTTCTGAACTACACTTGTGGCCACAGTATTTATGTCACTAGTTCATTTGGGTTTCTAGTCAGTGGACTGCCCTTGGATTTGATGGTTAGGGACTGGCAATGGTAATGTCAAGGGTAGGAGGTCAGAATCTGTGTTGTTAGAGATGGTTGTTGTCTGGCACTTTTATGGTGCACATGATACTTCCACTTCAAAGCCCATGCCACAATATTGTCTAGGTCTTGCTGCATGTAGGCATGGGCTGCTTCATTTACTGAGGAGCTGAGAATGGAGTTGAACATCTCTCCTTGAACGTGGACAAAACAAGAGAGATGATTATGGATTTTAGAAAGGCTCAGTCTGACCACTTACCCCTGTGCATCAATGGCATCATTGTACAGAGAGTCAGCTGTTATAAGTTCTTGGGAATGCATATAGCAGATGACCTGTCCTGGTCAACCAACATCTCCTCCCTCGCCAAGAAGGCACAGTAGCGTCTCTATTTTTTACAGCAGCTGAAAAGAGCAAACCTGCCATCCCCCACCCTCACCACATTCTACAGGAGTACCATTGAGAGTGTCCTGACTAGCTGCATCTCTGCCTGGTACGGCAACTGTAACATCTCTGACCATAAGTCTTTGCAGAGAATAGAAAGTACAGCGAGAAAGATCATTGGAGTACCTCTTCCTTCCATCTTGGATATTTACAATGCACGATGCACATGTAAGGTTTACAGAATCATGGATGGCCCTTCTCATCCCCCCCACGACCTACTTGTCCCACTGCTGTCTGGCAAGTGGTACCGGAGCATCCAGGCCAGAACTACCAGATTGTACCACAGTTTCTCTCCCAGGCTGTCAGGCTCCTAAATGTCTTGGTATACAAATGCCGTATCAAAAGCTTTGGTTTGCACAACAGTGTATAAGAACTTTGGCTGCTGCTGAACATTCTTATACAATTAGTACAATATACTGACCTTTGTATTTTTCTTCGTCCAAATCGGTTTTGCACTAACTCTGCACTAATTTTGTATATACTGTTTTTTTTGCACTATTTGTACTTGCACATTTTTTTTTGTTTGTGCTTATTGTACGTCTTCTGTTCTATGTATGTCCTCTGTTGGGTGAGTCTGGGGGAAATGACATTTTGTTCCACCATGTGTTTTTATAGCATGGCTGAATGACAATAAAGTAACTTGGATTTGAACTTGAACTTGAACATACTGTCCATAGCAGCAACTATCGTCATTTTTGACCTGATGATGAAAGTTCGTTGATGAGGCAGCTGAGGGTGGTTGGGCCTTGGGCACTGCCCTGAGGAACTCCTCCAGTGATGTCCTGGGACTGAAATGATTGACCTCCAACAACCACAACCATGTTCCTCTGTGTGAGATGTGACTCCAAGCACTGGAGTACTTTCTCCTTCATGCCCACTGGCATGATGCCACACTCGGTCAAATGGTGCCATGATGTGATGGGCAGTCACTCTCTCCTCACCTCTGAAATTCCAGGAAACTATATATTGTTACAAAATTCCATCCCTCTCACCAACCTCTCTGTCCTTACTCATGTCTCAATGCCAAATTGAACTATATATTCGAGTTCTGGACATCCTGGAGCAGTGTAGCTACTGTTTCCAAGCACATCATCTACCTACCTGAGTAAGACAGGATAAGACCTTCAACAGCACTTGGATGGAAAAGCTTCTGATGTTTTGGGATCTGAAGATTC
>JARFYF010000063.1:48342063-48354324 GCA_030265395.1 Rhina ancylostomus | reverse complement strand
AATACATGTATGAACATTGATGCTATATACTAATCTGTATTGATTTGAAAACTAATAAAAAAGATTGAAAAAGAAAACCCAAGGTTAAACAAAGTCCCATCGCCAAAATGTCATCCAAGGAGACAGACAGGAATTTTTGGAATTGTGTCATTTGTTTCATACCATGCTTGTGTCCATCTCACAGAGGTTTGTAGGTGCATTGCTTTTCAAAAACGGAGCACTGACGTCAGAGGTGACTATCCTCAGTCTCTCACCCTTTCCTCAACTGGCTTCAAAGATGTAAGAAATTTTTGCTGGCACTAACTGTAACTGATCTGTATTCTTCCAATCCCCTTGGTTTCCAGAGTAACGAGTTCAGCAGATTTCATTGTTCAAAAGTTAAGAGTGATCTCTTGCACAGTGCAATCCAGTGATAGTGAATCCTCTGTAATCCGCAAGTAGATTTATACAACTACTGATTGCCTTCTCACCGCAGGGTAAATGCAGCCTGAATCTCAAGTGAGGAGTTAATATAACACCAGAACAAAATGATTTGAAACTCTTTGAGGAGGGAACACTCTAGATCACTGTAGTGTCTATTTGGGCTTAGCCTCTCTAACTTACACCCTGGGTGCATCATGATTTAACACAATGTACTCAATCAAGAGACATTATTATGGAGTAGGTGTGGGACAAGGGATAAGAACATCTCACAGGGCACAATCAAAGTCCCATCATTACTCAAAATACCGCAGTGGTTAAACGTTCAGTTGTGAAGCTAGGAGCTTACTCATTCTTGATCCTCCCTAAATCTACTTGCATACAGGCATCGAGAGTCAGTAACATAGCCATTTCCATTACACAGCTCATTCTCCTAATACCGGTGATTTTCTTTTGAACCTTCACTGTAGTCTCAATATGTGAACATGTTTATTCTTAGATCCAATTCTGTACCTGACTTTACCTGAAATGTTATTAATTTCATCCCCTCTTTCTATAAACCACCTGTCAATGGGTTTGGTAGATCAGTGATTCAGTTTAACCCCATTTATCACAGAATCTAATAAGAACATGACATTCTGAGACTAATTTCTGGAATTGACAGTTATTGGTCCCCAGCGATGCTTAAGCATATGGGATAAAGTCATGACCTACATCTTAAGGCCTCCACTGATGGCACTGCTCAGAGATCCGAAGCTTAACTTGACTCATCTTGGTGAAAATTCATGGGCCCACCTTATTGTTCTGCCATTAAAGGAACGTGCATGAAGTGCTCATGGCTTAAGGGTTAGAGCTCAAAGTAGAATGGAATAGAATGGATTTATTTCTGAACTCATCCCAAATTCCACTGCATTGGGCAGGCACAATTGATATTTTTGGCACCTCTGCATCGGCCAGCATGGGGATAAGTGAAAGTGAACAGAAAAAGAAGTGCACTGCCTCGCACTCCCGTCATCAGGTGCCTCCTGCCCCATTTGTGCACCATTTCAGATCCCACAGAAGTAGAGTGGGTGCATCTCATTCTTGATCCCAAGGGACTGTCTAAAAGAGAGAATGTTTGTCTGGCAGCTTACTATAGTGCAAAGAGGCAGAAATAAATGCTGTGAATGGAATGTTGATTTTGCTGCTTCTGGAAAAATTGACTTGTGAAACAGCAAGTGGGCTCCTCAAGCACCAAGCATACTTAGGATTGTGTAAAGCATAATGAATTCTGGTGGACGATGTCATTCCATCAAAGTGACTTTCTTTCTGTCACCATCATAGAATAGATGTTCGCTAGAAATCTCTTCTTTATCTTGGGCAGTCTCTTGTGGTTGAGGAAGACTTGCTTACAGTCTACTTCTTTGGGTTCTGAAGTGGTTGGGAAAGTCAATATGGACTTTGCCGCATATGGAACAGGAGACATTCGCCAGAGTTGACTCTGTTGTTGTGTGGCCCTTACACTTGGTCTCCACTTGTGTCCAGAGTTACCTGTAGTGCCTGGTGTCTTGTACATACGCTTGTTCACAAGCCAGAGGCACCTTATCCCAGAGATGCCCGTAATTCAGTGAAAATTCCTTTTACTCAAGGAGGATTTAAAGGACATTTTTGAAACGTCTCCCCTGTTCTTCTGTAAGTTCAGGGTTGAGTGCCTACTTTGGGATGCAGATGATGTGGCCCACCCAACAAAGTGGTTTCTACCTGACCAAGACTCTATGCTGGGGATGATGGTGTTGCCAGGGTAGCTTGGCAGTGCAAGCTGCAAGAGGTGCTAAACTCTGGCAGAGTTTTGAATGATCATTTAAAAGCAGGCAGACTCCCAGTATCCCTGATCCCGCCCTAGGTTTCTCCTCTGCTCACATGGACTGAGTTATTTTCATGCTGCCGCAATGGAGAGGCTTCAAAGCTCTGGGAATCATGGTGTGAAATGGTCTCGTGTGACAAGCTCAGCATCTACCAATAAATTCAAAATTCACAATAGACATTTGAACTTAGGACCCCTTCTGGTAAACAAGAGCTAACAATAACTTTAGGGCTTACAACAGTAAAAGCACACTTCATAAACAGGTTCAGTATATTTTTTAGAAAAGCTAAGAAACGTAACCCACTCCTTGCATTGATCAGGTATGGACTTCCACATCACCATAATATCTTAGAATACAGTGTCTCAAAGAAGTTAACTGCAACTCCTGTAAGTTGGGTTTAAATTCGTATTTCCTTCTAGTATTTGATCCACTTTGTCACAAAGTTGTAATTTTGTCAAGGAATTTATGCTGATATTGTACTGGAAAATTGTATTTAATTTTTAAAAATTTGCCATATAAAATCAGGGAGAAGAAGAATAAGTCTTTTACTTCATTTATGTAGTTCATATTTAATTCTTTATAGTAAGTGAGAATTTCCATTGATTCCGTTTATTCCAGAATTTCCATTTATATGATTGCTCTTGCTGTTATCAATTTGGCATGAAACAGCATCAATCACAATCCAACTGAATTTCCAAGCAGCCTTCCTAATAATTCACTTAGCCAATGACAGAAAGGGAGCATGGTTGCATATCACCACCACTTATTAATTCATTACCTTGAGGGATGACTTCAAAACTTAACTTGGGCATGAATCTGGTGGTACTGCAATTTCTCAGAGCATGAAATAACATAGAGAAGGTGCATAAAAGATTTACGAGAACATTACAGGGGGCTAGAGGGTTTATGAGGCTGGATAGTCTGCGACTTCTTCCCTGAAGCAAAGGAGGCAGAGGAGTGACCTTATGGAGGTTTATCAAATCATGAGGGGTATGAAGATAAGGTGAATAGCTGCAGTCTTTTCCCTAGGGTAACAGAGTTCAAAACTAGAGGGCATAGGTTTAAAGTGAGAGGGGAAAGATTTAAAAGTAACCCGAGGAGCATATTTTTCACACAGAGGGCGGTGAGGAGATGGAACGAGCTGCCAGAGGGAGTAGCAGAGGGAGGTAAAATTATGACATTTAAAGGCATTTGAATAGTTACATGGATAGGAAAAGTTTAGACCTTTTGTCCAATGCAGGCAAATGAGACTAGCTCAATTAGGCAATTTGGTTGGCAAGGACAAATTGGGCCAAAGGACCTATTTACATGCTGCATGGCTCTATGACTCTACATCATATTTGTAAGATGAAGCAAGATGCAACAACTGTGTTCCAATTCATTGCAGAACACCTGTTCTATTGCAAAAGCAAAATATTGCAGATGCTGGAAATCAGAAATATGAACAGTGAAGGTGATGCATCTGAAGAGCAGAGTTAGCAGTTCAGGGTGGCAACTTTTCATTTTCAGATTTCAGACTTCTCTTCACAACTGGCAATAGCTTTGAGATGCAGAGAAAGTGGATGTGGAACAAATGGGAAGATCTGCCATGGGATGGAAGACAGGAAAGAATAAATAAAGCAACAGGTAATGTTGCAAAGTGAAAAGAGGTAGTACTAAAAAAGAAAAGGTCAATCCGCAAGGTGAATACATCAAGAACAATTTTCTGCAATTTTGTCAGAGGAATGTGAACTGAATGGGGGAAATCTGAAATAAATATACAGTGAGAGGTGGTAGATGTAGGTTCAGCTGAAGCTTTCAGGGATGAATTGGATAAATAGTTGAAAACAAATAGTGAACAGGACTTCTGTTGTTTGTGATGTACATAAATGATTTGGACAAAAATGTAAATGGGCTGATTAGTAAGTTTGCAGATGACACAAAAATTTATGGAGTTGTGGACAGTGAAGAAGGTTGTCAAAAGATACAGCAGGATATAGATCAGTTGGAGATGGGCAGAGAAATGGCAGATGGAGCTTAATCCAAGCAGGCATGAGGTGTTGCACTTTAGGAGGTCAAATGTCAGGCAAAAGTATACAGAAATGGCAGAACCTTTAAGAGCATTGATGTACAGAGAAATCTTGGGGTGCAAGTCCATCGCTCCCTGAAATTGGCAACACAAGTTGATAAGGTGGCAAAGAAGGCATATGGCACACTTGCTTCATCAGTTGGGGTGTTGAGTATAAAGGTCGGGAAGTCATATTGCAGCTGTATAAAACTTTAGTTCATCCACATTTGGAGTATTGTGTGCATTTCCGGTCACTGCATTACAAAAAAGATATGGAGGCTTTGGAGAGGGTGCAGAAGAGGTCCACCAGGATACTGTCTTGATTACTCTATTAGCTATAAGGAGGGGTTGGACAAACTTGGGTTGTTTTCTCTGGAGGATCAGAGGCTGAGGGGAGATCTGCTAGAAGTTTATAAAATAATGAGGGGCATTGATAGGGTAGATAGTCAGAGACTTTTTCTCAAGTGGAAATGGCAAATATTAGAGGGCATATCTTTACAGTGACAGGGGAAACGTTTAAAGGAGATGTGTGAGAAAAGTTTTTTACACAAAGAGTGGTAGGTGCCTGGAAAGCACTGCTGGAGTTGGTATTGGAAGAGCCATGGCGTTCATGAGACTTTTAGATAGGCCCATGAATAAGCAGGGAATGGAGGGATATGAATCAGGTGCAAGCAGATGGGATTTGTTTAATTTAGCATCATGATCAGCACAGACATTGTGGACTGAAGGGCCTATTCCTGTGCTATGCTTTTCTATGTTCCATGCTCTATGTTCAGGGCTATGGAGTATGAGTAGGAAATGAGACAGATTGGATTGCTCCAGGAAGAGCTAGCACACATTTGACGGGCTGACTGCCCCTCCTGTACAATTAATATTCTATTGTGACATGTCGGTCATACCAATCCAAAAACAAAAAGACTCTTCATTCCCAGGAAGATTCTTATTTGACTGTCAAACAGATACTTTATCCTCAAGCAGTAATGCTTTTATCACGAATAAACAAAAATGTTCAAAGAAAATGAAAATAAACGCAAATGTTTTACAGATCATATGATTTGTCTTTGGGGATTGCTTGCAGTAGTTTCCTGGAAATTAATCTTCAATTCCCAGATATTCTTTGGCTAATTACATAGGGTTGGCAAGATTACACGATAAGATTCTAGCCTAGGAGCTTGAAACTCACAGCAAACCATTTTTAAAATTTGAAGTGTAAAGCAGATTTGTAAAGCAAGTAATAGGCTCATGAATAATTGAGCGCTGATAAAATACAGGTATATTTTTACAGCATAACCATTTGTATCTGGCTTCTCAAGTAAATAAAATAAAAGGTGGTGATTCTCTAATCTAAATCAAGCTTATAAATATCAGATTTAAGTATAGACAGCATTTCTGAGATGTTACACTCATTAAAGTAAAGGTTTCCTGCTTGCCAAAGCAGAGGCAGAAAACTCAAGCCAAATTGTCAGCTTGTCTCTGCTGTAATTGCCAAAGACTGTTGGCTTCACTGACAGGGTTTGATTGTTTCTTCTCATGAGATATTATTACTGCTTATTCACCGTGGTGTTTGCAAATCTGACCTCCCAAACCAAAAAGGGAACTAGAATGTGCATATATTGACCAATTTATTTCAGCAGAGAGACAATAGTCACAAACCTTGCAACTCTGCGGAAGCCTATTGCTGGTTCTTAAACTCCCTGTACCCCCGACTTAGTTTCACAGAGACAGTCACCAAATCAAAACCTATAAAAATAGGGAAAACTGTTGACATATTCTATACATATCCTTGGCTCTGACTCTCTTACTACATTAGGTTTCCAATCATTAACTTTTAGAACTTTGCATGAGTCTGGGTTTTATCCAGTCTTGCTGAAAAAAAAATCAGTCACTTTTATCTTCAAGAACCTGGTTTATAAATTTTAAAACAATGCTTAATGTAAACCAGATATCTTTAAATAAGTTTATGCTCCTATTTACAATGTCAGAAGGATATGAAGGAAATAAATATGACTGAAGTTCAAAGCTGCTGTACAAACTGATGTCTAATGAAGAGTAAAAGAAGAGGTTTAAATGACCTTTATAAACAGGCACGGGAATAAGCTTGTCATATTGCAGTAGTCTGGATATTTTGGATGGCTATTAGGCATCAGCAGACTCCTTTCAATTTATTATTGTTGAAATGTTGCACAAATTGTTCAGCAAGCTCTTGTCTCAAATAGGTACATTACTCACAATATAATCTTAAAACTCCCTCACCCTGGCCTCCACCTTTTGCAATCCAAGAAAATGCTTTGTGAACTGGTCAAGGCAAGGACTGTGACCACAGACCTTGAATTTTCTTTATCACATAATCTAAGCTGAAGAAAATTATTGGTGGACCAGAGCAGAAAAATCACTGACAAGACAAGGTTGAGAAACTGGACACTTGAACTTGCTTTCCTCAGTACCACGAGGCTGAAAATTATTTTTTCCTCAGTGATTACCAGCAGCTTGGAAATTCAACTGAGAACTTCTGGACTTCACTTGAGCATCAGATTTG
Source organism: Rhina ancylostomus (assembly GCA_030265395.1). Lineage (NCBI taxonomy): Eukaryota > Metazoa > Chordata > Chondrichthyes > Rhinopristiformes > Rhinidae > Rhina > Rhina ancylostomus. The sequence continues at coordinate 48,347,477 of JARFYF010000063.1, read as the reverse complement.
AGTTTTGGGTCAGACCTACATCAAAGACATTGTTCCATTAACAGAGCTCCTTTTGGAATGTTATCAGGGAAATTAATAGACTGTTGTGAGGACTGACAGTTATTGATCTGTCTCAGAACAGCCAAGTTACAATGGCATTACTCTGGCCTGGGACCCCATGTGCATAATTATCTCCTCTCCTTTGGCAACTCCCTACCCCAACAAGCAGCACCATCCAGTCCCTACCCCACCTCCCAGACCTCACCACTCGTTCATGCAACATGCAAAGGAGAATATGAAATACCTGTTCATTCGCCCTCAGGGCAAGTGGGTTGCAGCAGCAGGTAAACTGATGACTCCACCTGCAATAACACTGAGTCCACACTTCTGTGCACAACCCTATTGCGAGGCCTCATTTCGCTTATGCATACAGGCAACATAAGTTCACCATTTTTTCTTACATGTTGCAGGAGGTTGAACTGATGCAAATAATGAAATGAGAAGAATGGATGTGACTTTGGGAGTTTTTAATCATTTGGAGTAGGATGCACCTTTGCTTCTGCAGTGGAATTATAGCCACTAGACACAGAGCAGGAGGGGAGCAGAGATGCTTTGCTGAAGACAGCCACCATCAACATGATAGTGATAAATCTTTGCTGAACTCGAAAGTTCGGTCGACCCAGAGGTAAAATCTTGACCTTGAAATCGATCTGAGCCCTGATATACTGAAGAATTGTTGTGTGGTGCACCTGTGGCTGTCTCAGTCATCAGCCACCAGTGCAAACATGAGTCGCTCCTGGGGTCAAGCCTCGCGCAACTGAACCATTCCTTTGCATGCTGCGGGGTGTGTGAAGGAAGATAGGGCCTCTCAGACTTCAGCTGGGTCTAGTGGGTTGAGGACAAGAGGGCGCACAGTGAGAGGAATTCCTGGGAAGGGAGGGGCTTGCAGTGGTAACAGGACATAAAACTGAAGGGCCTGGCTCATTTAGTAGGATGACTTAGGGTTTGTTTAGAGTACTGGTATCAAGGTGGTAACAGGAATACACCATCTCATCCTGTATCCTCATAAACACTAACCCTCTTCCACTGCTACCCTTGTCCTTGCTGACATGCACTGACTCCACTTTATAGATCTAAGAAATATACAGCACAGAAACAGGTCCTTTGGCCCAACTCATCCATGCTGACCAAGATGCCTCTCTACACTAATCCCATTTGCCTTCATTTGTCCCATAACCCTCTAAACCTTTCCTATCCATGTGCCTGTCCAAACATCTTTTAAACATTGTACCCACCTCTACCACTTCCTCTGGCATTTTGATCTACATATCCACTATCCTCTGCACGAAAAACTTACCCCTCAAATCCCCTTTAAATCTTTCCCCTCTCATAAACATGTGCTCTCTAGTTTTAGACTTCCCAAACTCTATTATATACTCTATTTATGCCCCTCATGATCTTATAAACCCCTTGTTTTCCCTTCCCCACAGTGCTTTACTCCTTTGTATTTCTACAACCTCTTCCAATCCTCCAATAATTCTCAATGTCACCTCTCCTCCAATTGACCACGTGTGCATTTCTGATTTTAATTATCCTACCACTGGCTTTCCTGCCTTCAGTCATCCACACCCTAAGCTGTGGAATTCCTTCCCTAAACCTCTCTGTCCTCCTTAAAGGCAACTTGAAACCTATCTCTTTGCTCAAGCTTTTAGTCAGTTGTCTCTCTCTTAATGTCACTCTATGCCAAATTTTGTTTGATAGAGTTCCTGTGAAGTTCTTTTGGATGTTCTACTATATTAAGGGAGACATATAAATGCAAATTGGTCAGAATATCAGATGTATAAAGTTGAAAGCATAAAGATCTATTCATGTGCTAAGTAATTTCTGTCCTGGAGCTGACAATTTTCAAGTGCATCATTTTCTACTAACTCTGCTCACCAAGAGCACCTAAACATTGATCAATTGTCAGCTTTGCTTTCTGACAGTAGTATTTTTGGATGGTGAAATCAGTTGGGCCACTTTGAACACAGAATTACCTTAGCATTATGAAAAGCTAGAAGATCCAAATTACAATGAGCAATTTCATGGGAAATCTGGTCTTTGTTTTGGCAGTGTTTTTTTGCCCCAGAGGCTATGTCTGCATTGATTGACTCCATAATAATTGCAGTAACAAATAGACATTCCAAATGCAGAGCTCTGCAACTACGTACAGCTGCTTACAATAAACGGCTGACACTTTGGCTTCATGATATACAGATTACTAAAGTGACTTCAGTTCAAACGATTTCTCATCTCTTTTCATCCATTAAGAAATGAGTGGTCATTCTATTTTGTCCACGGTAACTAATTAGGTTTCATCCAAGTGAACTGAAGCCCTACAGTGAGCTATTAAACTGAGGAGAATGTCCAATCTCTGTATTTATCTTTTCTTTCAATGTAATATTACATTGATTTATAAGGCCAGGAATTTCCTTAGGTGCACACTTGGTACAACTCCCATTGCTATAGAGGCAGCTCCTGCTGCATTGTAGGTTCCTTCACCTCCACATCCCCAACACCTGTAAATGCACTCCCTCCTTCAGTGAAGGATAGCACCATGCGACAGCTAAGAGTGTCCCATGGTTCCTATTCTGCCTCATAGTTCCAGAAACCCAGGTATGATCCTGACCTGGGGTGCCGTCTGTGTGGAGCTTGCACGTTCTCCCTGTGATCACGTGGGTTTCCTTTGGGTTCTCTGGCTTCCTCCCACATCCCAAAGACATGCGGGCTGGCAGGTTAATTGTCCACTGTAACTAGCTCATCATTCAGGTGAGTTGTTGAATCTGGAGGAAGTTGTGGGAAAATAAAATGAGATTTGTTCACGATTAGTCTGAAATAAGTATTTGATGTTTGGTTGGTCAAAGGGCCTGCTTCTGTGCTATATGTCTCTACAACCCTGTTATACAAGATGCCTTAGGTGTTTTATACTACATTTATTTGTGCTTTATATTGAGGATGGAGATTGGACCTTCCTCCTTCTCTTGCTCAAATTTACACTTTTATTCATTTGTTGGGATCTGGGCATCACTGACGAAGCGAGCATTTATTACCCATCCCTATCAGCCCTTGAGAAGGTGGTGGTGAGCCACCCCCTTGAACCACTGCTGTCCTTCTGATGAAGGAGCTCACACAGTGTGTCAGGGAGGGACTCAGGAATAATGTAGGACAGCAATATATTTGGATGTCGGGGTGGTTTGTGATGTGCAGCTTTTGGTGTTCCCATGCACCTGAAAGCCTTGTCCTTCTTCAGGGTAGTGGCTTTGAGTTTAGGAGGCTCTGCTGGAGGAGTTTGGGTGAGTGCAGCGTATTTTGTAGGTGGTACAGACTGTAGCCATTGCACGCTGATGTGGAGGGAATGAATGTTCAGGGTGATGGACTGTATGCCAATCAAGCATGCTGCTTTGTCCTGAATAATGTCAAGCTTCTTGAGCTGTTAGAACTACACTCATCCAGACAAGTGGAGAGTATTCCATCACGCTCTTGACTTGTCTCTTGAAGATGATGGAAAGGCTTTGGGGTGTCAGGAGTGAGTCACTTGCCACAAGTGTCCTGCTCTTGTAGCCACAGTACTCATGTGGCAAGTCCAGTTGAGATTCTGATCAATGTTGACCACCAGAATTTTGATGGTAGTGGAATCAGAGATAGTAAAGGCACTGAATGTCAAGAATATCAAGGTGGCATAGTGGTTAGCATAATGCTATTACAGCACCAGTGACCCAGGTTCAATTCCAGCTGTTGTCTGTAGGGAGTTTGTACGTTCTCCCCATGTCTGTGTGGGTTTCCTCCGGGTGCTCTAGTTTCCTCCCACATTCCAAAGATGTACAGGTTAGGAAGCTGTGGGCATGCTATGTTGGCACCGGAAGCGTGGCGACACTTTCGGGCTCCCCCAAGAACAGTCTAAGCAAAGGTGCATTTCACTGTGTGTTACAATGTACATGTGACTGACAAAGAAATCTTAACTTATGTCCAGAATAAATGATTAGACTCTCTGGTTGGACACATTGTCTAGCACATGTGTACAGATGTTATTGCCCCCTATCAGGCCATGCCTGAATTATGTCTCGGTCTCAAAGTGCTCCACTAACAATGAACTTCTTCTGCGGCTGTGTCTGTGTCTACTTGCCCACTGCAAGCAGTTGATCTGTTTTATCAATACCAATTGCTGAGTGACTCTCTTCCTTTGCACCTTCTCCCTTCCTCTCTTCCTGAGCTAGAGCCATGGGTTTTTCCCACCTGAACACACAGGTTTAGCGGTGCCAACTGCAAAAGAGCATCTCCCACAATGCAAGTAAAATGCAGTGAAATGCCAGAGAATGTATTACCCTAAAATACTGTGATTGTTGCTATGTGGGTAACGGTGGGGATGCACCAATGTAGAGGAGCAAAGAAATAATTGAACTCCGTTTGGTGAATGCTTAGAGCCCTGCCCCAGGAGAGAACCAATAATTGGATAAATGGGTTACCAAGCATCAGACCAGCAAGGTCAAGAAGACTTGGAGACCCTTTGCTCATCAGACCCGCCAAAGAAAAATATATACAACAGTGATATATCATATTCCCCCATGAACACCAGCCCACTAATGGGAATGATTAATTAGCAAGACTTCCAGTTTGTCTCTGTGCCAACATGCTTCTGATTTTGTACATGAAACAAGCCTCACATAGAATTTATTTATGGCACAGGTCCAACCCTCCCCTGAGGAAAAATCTCAGGTGGGACTTTGTTTTTCAGAGGTACAAAGACCAACGACCTTTCACATATGCAAACCAGACCTTCAAAGCCCACAATCTAGATTGGCTAAGATTTTGGCAATGTCTGTCTGGTTTCCATAGTGACACTAATTGCTCTAAGTGTTAATTGGGGCTGGTATCACAGCACCGATCAACTATTAGTGTCTATTGGTCTTTGCCTTTAAGGGACTGAACAAAATCTGAAACAAATGAGCAAAACAAACATTGGGAAAATGAAGTCAATTTTGGGCTGAACTGAACTGGACAAGAACAGATGATTCTTGAGCAACTGGTTACACCTCAAGAAGTCTTCAACTTGCATGCACTTGCTGATAAATCCAAAATTACAAGGTCTCAAACCACCTCTCTGACCTCACTGTCACTAGACTCACTACTGAGCCCAGGGATGGAGTAGCATCTTCCTAAAGTGAGGATCCAAATGCACTTCACATCTGGCCCTCTGCTCTACGCCAGGATAGGCTGGTGTCAGAATGGTGAGTTCGAGTGTACATGATGGAGAGCAATCACTAGCCAACCCCTGCAGGCCAGTTTAAAAAGTGAGAACCCCAGTTTTTGGATGCCTGTGACCAAGATCTTCACAGTGCAGTGACCTGAATAAAGACCAATATGAAGGAAAGATCAAATCAACCTAAGAAAAGCCTGTG
>JARFYF010000063.1:48304406-48315529 GCA_030265395.1 Rhina ancylostomus | reverse complement strand
CAATGAAATAGTATATTTTTATACGATGCATGCTGTATATGAGCTATACCATTCATTTCCTTCCATGTATGAAAAGGCATAACAGAAGTGGGCAAGACATCTGAAAGTGCAAAACCTTTCTTTAAATGTATTCATGACATCCCCGTAACATCATACTGGCCAACATTTCAATTGCTGTATATGTCCATACAGTTTATAAGGGGTCTATGTTGCAATGATGTTGCAATCTACAATCCGTAAACACATAGCAACAAACCACAAAAGTCAAAGTGGCCTTCATTATTGTTCATTACACCCAGAACTGCAGTATCTCATCCACACTGCAATAGGCCATATCCTGACCCATCTAAGCCTTTGCTCACCCTTCCCTTCTGACTGTGTTGCCCTACATTGGCTCTTGACCCACAAACGGCTACATTTCAGATTCTCTTCACCTCTCGCTAACTCCCTCTCAGTCCTTTCTCACTTATAGCTGCAGTCTCCATCTATCCTCTCTTGCAGCATTCTGTTCTCTGATCCTGACTCTTTATTGCAGACAGATTTCTCTTCTCGCTATGCCTGGCAACGCAGCCTGAGTTCATCTCTCTGACGCTCCCTTTACAAATCCCTGTATCGCTCCTTATTTCTTTGATCTTTTGGCTGTGGCCAAAACTAGATATGGCACAGAAATATAAGGACCAAAATGCCAAGGCAATGAAAATGAGTGACACCCATTGCCAGCTCCATGGGGTGGGAGAGAGGCACACCTAGTAGAACCATTGCCTCAGAGTGCTAGAGACCTGGGTTCAATCCTGACTTTGAGTGTTGTCTGGAATAGCTTTGATTGAATTGAATGAGGATAGTTCAGGTGCGTGGGGGGGGGAGGTGCCAGAGGAAAATTTCAGATTCGTTGATGTTTTTACCTGGTTACATTTTCACCTCAAAGGACTATCAGAGAGGCAGACCCAACATAGATTGTTCAAATTCTTGGTTGTAGCAGGGATATATTATTGGACTGAGAATGTTTTGCTTGCCAAGACAATTGCTTGGCATTTGTGCCACTTGAGGTTAACAAAGCTAGGCCTGGTGCAACAAGGCTTCTCTTTCCTGGTTTACAGTGAATGCTGTTGTTCTGCGCAACATTCATCCAACACAATAAACCTAACTTGAGGTATATTTGGGAGTTTAGTCTAAGTCAATATTGGATCATCATTTTACTGTAGACTGGATGGGGCAGAGGAAGAAAATGACTTGCTCAGTGTCAACATTAAGTAAAAGTTGAGCAATTGAGAATTATTCTTTTCCAAAAATAAGATTTTATGTGATGGATGATGGTGATAGTTTGGTCCTATAGCGTTGAGTATAATAGATTGGAAGAAATGTTGTGATTTAAATAAGAGATTTCTCTAGCCAACAAAATCCTCAACTAATAAGACAGTTTATTTGATCATTGACCTATCTGTTGCAGGTGGAACCTGCTATGTATAGAATGGCTGCCTCATTTCCCAGCATTGTAAAAGTGTCTATTCTTCAGAACTATGTTTGAAATGCCTTGGGAGATTAGTGGCTTGAGTTATACAGATGGGTCAGGGGCTGTGAAAGTTTCTATATAAATGTATAGAATTCTATATAAGTTCTTTTGTTCTTTGAGCTGTGCCTTGAAATGAGGTAAATATATACAATTTTAAAAATGTCACCTGCAAGTCATTTAGTCACATATTTTGTTTCTTGTTACCATGGTAACAGGCTCAATAGGAAGTCTTGTAGCATGATTTTGAAATGTATACAGACTCTGTGTGATTGGTTGAGTTTTGAATTTGGTAGCCTTTTGCTCTTTACAGCTTAGGAGCTATATAAGTCAGTGATAGAGCAAAAGTCCTTAAAGTATGGTTGAACTGAAGAATTTGAGATTCCACTGACAGGCCTGTATATTTTAGTTAGCCCCAACTTACTAGGGGAGAAGAGGGGTGAGAACTGCACAAATGAAATTTCTTCAGTTGCCATTGTAAATTTTCAATAGTTCATCACTACTTTCAAAGTCAGGAATCCCTATCAAATAAGTTGTTGTGTAATAATTGCTTAATTTTATTCAGTAAACTTAAGTTAGTGTTTACAAATGCATTGAAGATGTGCTAGAATTTCCGCTATAAATGATTCATGATGGATCTTGTAAAGGTTTAGTAATAATTCCAGTAGATTATAGATAATTGATAAACTGCACATAATTGTTCAGTTCATTTACACAATACTGAAGCCAGGTTGTTGTATAATGGATTGTAAGTGTTTGATGCTGAAGGCAATTGGTTCTGGGTTCAGAGCAATTTTCTTGTGTACCGGTAGCGTAGCGTGGTCATAAGATTCTTGACGAAGAATGATCATGTACTAGTCAAGGAGAATTATGATGGACAAAGAATATCATCAGCACTGCAACAGAGTGGTCTTTGGGGACATAATGAATGTTGGTAAAGATGTCTGATGTGAGGAGTTCACCAGTGATTTTTGTGAATGTCCTTGAAATGATGGATAGCAATTGAAATTTGGTGGTATACTGTGCAGTATGGTAGTGTGCATGATGATGGTTGTTTAGAATCATTGGACTGGAACGTAAGAGGGAAAATAAGACATTGGGCATATTATGCTTTATGTGGACTCTTTGATAGGGATATTGAGTTAAACTCATTCCATGACTGACGTCCCTAGTAATCATTAATTCTTTGCTTGAAAGAAAGCTACTCTAACTTTTCCTGTCTCTGCTCTAAATTGAATTCCCTCATCTCTGTTACCATTGAAGTAATCTGTACTTACCCTTTCAAAGCCATAACATCCTTCCCCTGTGCAGTGCCCCAAATTGAACACAATCCTCCAAATGAGCACTAATCAGTATTTTAGCACAACCTGCCTGTGACTTTTTTTTATTCTAGTTCCATTTATGAAATTTGAATGTTATGTGTTTGTGGTTAAACTGTCTGTTGTTTCAAAGGTCATTACCTGACATTAATGTAGTACAAATATTATTTGTTACATATGAGCCCAGCTACATTTGTGATTTTGTTGAGAATGAGTTGAATGCTTAAGAAGAGGAAAGTGCTGACTTCATATTGCAAATAAAAGTTGTAAGAAAATTATTTTAATATCCTCTCCACGGGATTGTAGGTTATTTTTAACCCAGCTATCTTAGCTTTGTCTGTTGACTCAAGTTCATAGGTTAAAATCTTCTTCCAGTGATGCAAACCCTATAAAAGAAAAATACTCCATTTACAGGAATATTAAACAAAGAGAATGCTGGAGATATCTGTGGAGAGGGAAGTGGGGTTAGTATGTACACCACCAAATTCCATTTCTTGTCTACATTTCAGGAATAGTTTAAGAATATCTCCCACTCAAAGATCTTCACCCTGATCACTGATGAACTATTCTTTCTTTTACTATTTTCTATTTTTACACCTGAACATGATTTTAACTGACATTCCAATACATTTTGGAACTTTTGGATGAGAAATTAATCCAAGGCTCCACCTCTAAGTTGGATACAAAAGATTGCCTCACAATATTTGAAGAGTAACAGGGTGTCCAGTATCCTAGCTAACATTTATCCCTCAGACATAAAAACAGATTATCTGAAAGATGCTGGAAATCTGAACGATCACTAGATAATATGAAATTATCTGGTCATTTATCTCATTGATGTTTCTGGGATCTGGCTTGGTGCAAAATGGCAACCAGGTTTCCCTCGATGTTCCAAGCATATTATATTTCAAAGAAGTGCTTAATGGGTTGTGAAATATATAGCAATGTCCTAAGGTTGTGAAAAGTTTTATCTAATTTAAAAACCTCTTCCTTTGCTGCCGACCTATATTAAGAGCAAATTAAGTAAAAGGGCATCTTATGGATCACAGGTAATGAGGTACAATCATAATACTGCAAAAATCATTGGAAGAGCAAATAGCACAGTGAATATTTGAACCAGAGCAATTGTTAAGAGATATAATTAGTGTGGGTAATTAGTATGGTGGTAAGCCATTTATGTTAGGATTAGTTATAAAAAATTGTATCTGAGGATATTACCGTTAAATTATGTTATAATGAAGCGGATAATCCTGAAAGATAACGCAATTGGCAGATTAACTGAATTTCGATTGTAACAGGTTTTCAACAATTAGCTTTGGTGTTATTGAGTGTTCATGGCCAGACTAAGAGCTTGTGGGATTTATCAGTAATTATCACATCTCTTTTAAATAACTATTATTCTAAGAATGCATGATCACAGATTTAAAAAGTCTGGGTTTTTTTTGCATCGATTGCCTGACTAAAGCTCAGTTTATCGATTTGCGTATTTATTGAACTGAATGAAACTGTTGCAAGAAGTGTCAGTGAGGTTGGGTGAAACTACCCTGCAGTAAATGTAGATGTCGGTTTGAGTCCCTTGGCAGGAAACTACCACAGTCGGCTGATGCTGGTGGGAGTGGAATGGTTTCAAAATGGACAAATTTATCATTCTTAATATATTTTTTACCTCACTCTTCCTGTAACAGTTCCCTTTTTCCATTTTTATATGTTGTTATTAATGAACTACAAACTGGTGATAATCTGACATATCATGCATTTAAGTCTATTATATATTCAAAGGTTGTAATTAAGCCTTAGACATCTGCCAGCAGTCTGGAGACCTATTGATAATGATATACTATTTATATCCTTTATGGTTTGATAATTTGTAGGTTTGAGTTAATCCTTGCGTTCAACCTTTCTTTGATCAGAATAAAATTTGTTTTATTTTTTCCAGACATTGCTTACGTATCTGGTGACCTTAATGTAATTCTTGGACCATTTGGCTTCATTTTCAGTTCAAAGCCATTCTTTGTATAGATTTCAATGTATTGCACACCACTGCAACAGAATATGAGAGACGGAAAGGCTTTATTTGTTGAGAAAGTACTGACTGAATTGTAATTGTAAGATGACACAGTAGAAAACTGCCCACGTTGGGAGGAACACAATAATATTTTCATTGGAAACTAGTGCAGAGCTTGATTTACACCAAAAAATCTTTTTGCTTGCATTTACAAAATAAAGTACATTTGAATCCATACGAGAGAGATTTCTTTATAGCAATGTGCAGTTGGGAACAATTGTGTGTTAGAATAACAATTCTTTTTTAATACTTAGTTACCAAAGATGTCTATTTAATCTTTGTTGGGATCTCTCATGTTTGCATTGCTTCCATTATACATGAAAACATTCTGAACCATTCATTAGGACCGTTGGGTGGAATTTTTCTGAAGGTGCAACACAGAAACGAATGATTAAGACCAATGGTCTCTGCTTGCAGACCTCTTTACTGCCCTGCTTCGCCTAACACAGTCAGCAGACAACATATGCGGTTGACTTAAACAGATCCTAGTTGTTGGTTTGTTATTCTTTTAACGATAGCCCCATAACCAATCGCAATTTGCTTCTGTTTGTGTGAGTAAATAGACAAGCGGTGGATCAGCTCATGTGGAATTATACAATTCCATATCACGTCTGCAGTGACCTTGAGAGGAGGCAGGCTTGGCTTCTCTCTGGGATGGTGGGCATGCCAGGCAGAGTCTGAATTATCTACCCTGCCATCTTCCAACCTTGCATTGGGCCTATTATTTTCTCAGAGGCTGTCTCGTTAGAGCAGATGCAGGTGGTAGTTTTGCAGGCATAGCCCTCTCTTGCTCTATCCCTCAGTATTTCTCACCATTCTACAAGGAAGCAAAAACAGACACATGCGTGTTTGAAAACTACAAAAATAGGAGCAAACAAAACGTGTTGGCTGGGACCACAAGGTATCATTTCCTACAACGGTATTTTCTACCCCTGCTCCAGTCATGTCCACTGGTAAGAGACGGGCATATTTCAGAAAGCTGCTTTCCCTTTTACTCATTTACTCTTTTACCTTGTTTCCATTTCATGTTTCTTGTGCATTTATGTGCATTTATCCTGCACTTTGTATGCTGGTGCCATCTGCCTTGTGTTAACTCATCTTCTCTATTTATATAGAATTCCAGTGAAGGATTAGGCTGTTCAGGTCATTTGATTTCTGTTTGTACTCTACTCACATCTTCTTCCACCCAACATCATAAACTTATCAGCAGCTGCATCTATTTCCTTTCCATTTATGTATATATCTAAACTTCACTTAATGGAAATGAAGTTCACCTCAAACTAGTTCATATGGTAGCAATTCCCAAATTCTCAGCACACTCTTGGTCAAGACTTTGTCGGATCTGTTGCAGGCAGTCTAAAATTTATGATTCATTGTTTTGAATTCAGCCAACTATCTTTGAACAGCATCGGTCTTCCATTCAACAATCACCTAAGCTGAATCTTGCGGCAATATGAGGATTTAATGCAAGCCTATCATATCTCAAGATTCACAAGCCCTACATTATTACTTGTGTTTTCTGATGGGTTCTACTTTGAATCTAATTGGTTGTTTGAATCTAACATTCATTCTCCTTTCTCAGAATCTTCACAAACATAAATAATTTCTTATGGGGTGTATTAGCATTTTGGTGTTCCCCCATCTTTTCCTGAAAAATGCTTCCTGCTAGGGTACCAGTTCACGATGCACACCTCATATAAATTTATTTAACAATTTCCTTAAAGAATTCCACTGGATTCATGAAGCTTGATCTAATGGGCTGAAACACACTTGAGGTTCAGTGCATTCCTGACTTTTGTCTCATAGAATCTGGAGGTAAGATGCCAATGCATCCAATTTCCCCTCAGCCCATGGACTCAGCACTGACTTTGGGTCCACAGCTCAGTTATAGGGTTTACAGAGTAATACAGCATGGAAACAGGCCCCTTGACTCAACACATCCTTGCTGATCAAGATGGCTATCTGAACTATTCCCATTTGCCCACATTTGGCCCTTATTAATTAAAATCTTTCCTATCCATTTACCTGTCCAAATGTCTCTTAAATGTTGTTATTGTACCTGTCTCAATCACTTCCTCTGGCAGCTCGTTCCATATACACACCAACTTCTGTGTGAAGAAGTTGTCCCCTCAGGTCCCTGTTGAGGTACCTTCACCAGAAGAACTGTAATGGTTCAAGAAGGTGGCTCACCACTAGCTTCTCAAGGGCAGTTAGGGATGGGCAATAAATACTGGCCTTATCAGCAATACCCAGATGTACACTAGTATGCAGGACTAGCTCAAGATGGTCCCTTCTCCTCAGGGGAAAAGTTAAACATCAGCTTTTCTCTCCAGACACTGGTAGAACAAATGAGACAGTACTTTGTGCTTATCTGACAAACTGATGAGTATCTTTACAGGAAAGAGAATGCAAGAGAGGGTTGTAGGGGGGTAGTTTCTATTCTTAGCTCTATTCTTCCTGTATCTGTAGGTATCTAGCCCCTTGGCTTTTGGCGAGTCCAGTTCATTTGACTAGAGTCACATGAGCGGATGGAAAAGTAACAGTAAATGTGCTTTTTAAAAAATATTAATTAATATTAATCTTAATTAACTTACAGTTAAATATGCTTTAAGTATATTTTTAAAATTAGTTAATTTATTTCAACTGTTTTTGAGTGTCTCTGATTATTGGAGACATTCAGAAGCAGTTGAAGAGGCCTTTGAGTTAAATCCCTTGGGGCAGTCAGGGGACAGGGTGCGCGAGCCGTAGCCTGAGGCCTGGTCTCTGCTTCCTGACTGCATTACTCTGTGGTATGGCCACGAGTCCCTGATATATTAGTGTGGCTGCGGGCATCGTGTGGCAGGGAGTGAGGAGTGGGGAGTGGGGAGGAGGTTCTGAACATGAGGCACAGGCCGTTCGTACATGATCTAGCCCAATACTTCTAAAACCACCTTTTGTCCGTTTTCCAGAACTGACACCATCTCCCATCTGGTTGAGGCCCCTGAAGACATATAATTCTTTGACTTTCTTGGCAGCGTTCCCTTTATTGACTTCTACATTTGTTACAGATTCCTGGGATGATTGCATGCCAGTTACCTCAATACACCCTAGAATTTATCACTGTGGATCCGCACTGACTTGGCTGGGGATGCCAAAACCAATTTTATACAGGAACTTCTAACCAGCAGGGAGACACTTTCATCTTTTGAGTCAGAACTGGATTTGAACCCCTGTCACAAGCAGTGAAAGAATGGCTCACTGACACCTTCCTGTCATCCTCCTATACTTTGTATCTCAAAAGCATTATATTTTCTACCTATCAGTTATAAGAGGGGAAAGGATCATCACACAATTGGGTGGTTCTGCACACACAGCTTCTGGGCAGTCTCCACCCAGCCCCTGGTGACTTCAAGTGCCTTTTTTTTGCTCAGGATATCATTTTAACTTAAGGTGGTGGTTGGTACAAAGTGGCAATTATCAGTTAGATAGCTTTGCAGACAAATAGTCCATTTGTCATCTTATTTTCTATCACATTAAATCAGCTTGTATTAATATAGGGCCCTAAATATAGTAAAATATATCTTGGAGATTCACAGGAGTGAACAAAATTTGACATTGATATCAGAGCAGATGATCAAAAGCTTTATTAAAGACTAGTTTTCTAAAGAGTATCTTTGAGGATCATAGGGAGTTTCTATTCTTAATTCTATTCTTCCCACACCTGTGGTGTCTTTTCTTACCAGTAACCCAAGAATCCCTTTCCTCCTTCTGCTCTTAGAAAGCTTCTGATCCTCCTCTTGCCCATGCCTGAACAGAGTCATTTTTCTGTGATGCCAACATCTGTGCAAACTGATAGTTCACATAAGTTATGTCCATTAAATTCAGACTCACACTCAATGATTCAGTAATGGCTCCTTTCCCTCTGCCATCAAATTTCTGAATGGTCCATGAACAATTCCTTGTTATTCCTTATTTTGCACTATTTATTTATTTTTGTAATTTATAGTAATTTTACGTCTCTGTACTGCTGCTGCAAAACAAGAAATTTCACGTCATATAAGTCAGTGATAATCTGATTCTGATTAAATTGGTAAATTGATTTATTATTTTTGCATGTACAGAAGTACAGTGAAAAACTTGTCTTGCATGCCATCCATGCAGATCATTTCATTACAACAGTGCATTGAGGTAGTACAAAAGGGAAAACAATAACGGAATGCAGAATAATGCAGAATTACAGTTACAGAGAAAGTGCAGCACAGGTAGACAATAAGGTGCAAGGGCATAATGAGGTAGATTGTGAAGTCAAGAGTCCATTTTATTGTACTAGGGGACTGATAGGTACACAGCTTTAGCTGCCTCTTCAAGTCGTACTTGGTGTCCCTTTTGTTTTACATTTGAGCAAACAACATCCTGCTTTGAATTGGCAAACACTGAAATAAAAAAAATCTCTGCAACATAAGGGTTGCAGTTTTAATGCTCCTATTAATTTTGCAAGAGTGCTTTGAAACAGTAAGCATTTCTTGCTGAAATCAAGCATTTGCTAATGGCATTCCTAAAATACTCTTTGGGAACTGTAACCTCTAACACCTGTCAAGTCACAAACAGGTTGTGCCTGTTACAGGTCAATCTGAAATACTAATAATAAAACTCCTGTATTGGTAATGTTGTATATGCTGTGCCGTTGAGCTAGTGGATTTTCCAGGAACTATGAATATACAGTGCTTCTTTCAAAAAGGGTTAATGCTAATTTCATTTGGCCTGTCCCATTTTCCAGATTGAAACAAATTCCAAAATGAAAAGTTGAGAGTTAATTTATTAAAATATCATCAATCTAATTTTAATAGAAAATGCCAGGAGGTCAAACTAAGATGAGCCTGAAAACTTAACTGAGTCTGAACTAATCAATATTTCATACATGCTCATTTATTTGACAAATTAGTTATAAGTTAACCTGGTTTTATTACCGAGTCATCACAGTAAAGACTTGATGGGACCTAGACTTAATGATGCACGAACGGAAAATGCTGTAAAGCACGCAGAAGCTGAGGAAAAAGGGATAGCTTTAACATTTAAAACGGGAAGATGTTCAACATCTAACAGGAAATACTGAACCTTGGAAAATAGGGTACAGGAGTGGGGGGTAGTTTGGGTGGGAGAATGCAAAGTGGAAGGGAAGAGAAGTATTGCATCAGGAGTGATGACTAGGGGACTAAAGCAGCAAAGGAGAGGAATTCATGGCAACTCTGACAAAGAAGGCTCTAGTTATTGGAAGAGTGGCTGAGGTTGATAGGGAGGTCCCTCCCAACTTTCTGATGGGGAAGCACCAGCCTATTGTCTACATCTTCTCACTCACAAGGGCCCTGGTGCATATCGGCCAAGAAAATGGGAACTGCAGCCAAGAATGAAATTGTTAAAATAATCAGTTACTGGAGCAGGCTATCAGAATGAAGACATTAAAAT
Organism: Rhina ancylostomus; assembly: GCA_030265395.1. Lineage (NCBI taxonomy): Eukaryota > Metazoa > Chordata > Chondrichthyes > Rhinopristiformes > Rhinidae > Rhina > Rhina ancylostomus. Next base: position 48,305,196 of record JARFYF010000063.1, on the reverse strand, counting down.
GTAAGCTGTTTAATTTTGTCCTCAACTGAAATACACACACATTTGTAGGTCTGCAGATAAGTACAACAGCAAAACTGTTGAAAGCTTCATGAACTCACAAATTAACTGGAACATGTGGTGCCTGGGCTGCAGACTGTGGCCTCTCTGCAGCCTGGTTTGTATACCATTGGCTCCAAGGAGCCACCTGCTGGCAGACTGCAGCAAACACAGAAGATGGAACCTTAAAACAACCAAAGGGGCACTTGGCCAGACCTCCTAATGGGACAGTGAGATAGATACAGCACCATCTGCTGACAGACCAAGGCAAATAAATTTGCAACTCTTCTGCAAAAGAAGAAATGACTGTTGGTTCTCATTTGTGCCTGATGAGCAACAGAGCTTCTAAGGTGGTTCTAGTCCAATTCCCAGTTCAATCAAGCAATCTTGAGTGAAGATGATAGATAGAGCATTGTCATTGGACTCAGTGTGTAGAATGCATAGAGTCTTCTATATTACTTCAAAATAAGACAAGTAACAACTGTGGAGCTTGGAACCAAACTTACTTTATTGAAGGCAACTAACACTCAATCAAAATCAAGGGTTTGTACAGCATTTCATCAAACATTGTATCACACAGTGTACAAAGTTCTTGAAGGTATTTGCACAGCCATATATATAATTCAGCTTTCCCTTTAATGAAAATAGCAAACCTATAACAACAACTATCTCTGTGCATTAAATTATATTCTCAATTAACTATTTAAGTACATAGCTAGTTATTTATATAAAAAAATATGTATATAAAGTTTTA